>PVHT021183659.1:5455723-5484225 GCA_004024745.2 Catagonus wagneri
AATGATGTGCCCTTGGAAATAACTACTCCTCATTAAAAGGCTAACTTAAGCAGAAGCAGCTAATACTAAGCAATGGTTGTATATGGGTTGTGTCTCACTGAGAGGAACCGTCAATTACTTTCAGTCTCTAGAGTCCGCATTTCTATGGTAAATCTCAAAATGCAATAATTTCTCTGGACTACTGTGGGCTTCATGGCAGAAATGACCCTTCAGCTGGATCTGTGCATCAGGTAAAACACTTCTCATTACAAGCAGCAGAATAAAACTCTGAGGTGGGCGCTCCTCGTGGTCTCGTGGCTAGGAGTCAGTGCTCTCATCGCTGCGGCCTGGGCTCATTCCCTGGTCTGGGAACTGAGATCCCACGTGCACCCACTGCACGTGCACAGCCCAAACAAACAAACAGGCACCGGGGCAAAGAAAAGAGTTAATTATAAGGATGAGGAGGAGTCTGAAGAAGAAAGAAAAACTAGGATCTGGAATATCATCTTTCTTCTCTGTGCATCATAAATTTGTGGTCCTGCCTACAGACTTTCTTTTTCTTTCTAGACCATCTTTCTCTCCATTTCTCTGTCCACTTGGCAGGCAGTGTATATCCATTTGATGATTTGTGAGCTAACATGTCACAGATGCTGCCATCTTGAGAAAAAGAAAAATCTTTTGGTTTAAATTCCAGCATTTTTTGGGGATTTTTTTTTTTATTGAGGTAAAGTTCACCTAATATAAAGTTAACCATTTAAAAACCATACAGGTTCCCTGAGTTCCCTTCACAGCTCAGTGGTTAACGAATCCGACTAGGAACCATGAGGTTGCAGGTTCGATCCCTGGCCTTGCTCAGTGGGTTAAGGATCCGGAGTTGCCGTGAGCTATGGTGTAAGTTGCAGAAGCGGCTCGGATCCCGCGTTGCTGTGGCTGTGGTGTAGGCCGGCGGCTACAGCTCCTGTTAGACCCCTAGCCTGGGAACCTCCATATGCTGCGTGTGTGGCCCCAGATAAGGCAAAAAGACCAAAAAAAAAAAAAAACAGTAAAAAAAATAAAAACCGTACAACTCAATGCCACTTAGTACTTAAATAGTGACATCTTCACCTCAGTTTAGTTCCAAAATGTTTTCCTCACCCCCAGGATGCTTTCTTACCCGTTAAGCAGCCAGTGCTCCCCCTGCTCCAGGCCCCGGCGCTCACTGATCTGCTGTGTCTCTAGGGATTTACCCTTTCTGACTGTTTCTTGTAAGTGGGATAATTCACGCCTGACTGCTGATGTCTGCCTTCCTTCACTTAGCTGTTTTCAAGGTTCGTCCACGTTGTAGCATCAACACACTGTTCCTTTTCGTGGCTGAATAATGTCCGCTGCATGGGCAAAACTGCTTGGTTTCTCCAGCCCCCTGGGGATGGACATTTGTGTTGTTTCCGCCTTTTGGCTGCTGGGAGTAGTGCTGCAGTTCTTGTTTGAATACCTACTTTTAATTCTTTGGAGCATAACCTAGGCATAGAATCGCTAGGCCTGAGGCAAACCACCAAACTCTTGTGAACTTTATTTTCTCTTTTTAAATATATGCGTATATGGAGGGGTGTGCTTCATCCATGTATGTATATTTTCCCCTCTCTCTCTCTCGATGGCTTTCTTTCTATCTCTGTACCTATATCTAGGAGCAATGTTTCCGCTTTTTCTAATTCAGTGTTTGGGGAAATCTTTGACTGTGGCTCACTGTTGAGCTTTAGTCCAGGGAATATAAGAAATTATAGGTGAGCCTCCGGATCCTTTGAGAGCTTAATTTTTTTTTTTTTTATGTTTAGTTGATTTTTTTTTTTTTTATTCAGGTACACTTGATTTACAATGTTGTGCCGGTGTCTGGGGTACAGCAAAGTGACCCAGTCATATATACATAACAGCTTCCCTTTCTAATTGCATCTTTCATCGTGGTCCATCCCAAGAGACTGGACCCAGTAGCCTGTGCTGTACAGTAGGACCTCCTTGCTTTTCCGTTCCAAATGCAGTAGTTCGCCCCAGAATGCCTAATTTTAAAGGGTCATGTTCCGATAAGGTCAGAGGGAGAAGAGAGTGAGGCAGGTTTCTGAGAAAAAGGGGAGTTTGGTGAGAGAGCTAGTGTGGGGAGACTGAGGGTGTGGCGGTGCACATGGCACAGAAGGAGGGGAGGAGGAGGGCGTGGGGGTTGGCGGTGGGGCTCGAACCCAAGAAGTGGCGGCGGCGAGAGGAGATGAGGCTGGAGGTGGAACCAGGGCCGAAGAAGATGTGGAGGAGAGCCTGAACTTTCTGAGCCGCTCTGAGTTTCTGAAAACCTTTGTTTGCCTGAGCTAATCTTAGTTTGTAGGGAAGGAATTTTAGGCTCCTGATAATGTTTGGGATCCTCAAAATACAAATTGAAATAGGCATTCTGCCTGGTTAGGGGAGTTGTAGGGCTATGGTAGTCCAATTTAGTTTTAAGAAAAGTAAGTTTGGGGATTTTGAAAGCTCCGCTTCCCGGCCATTGATATTCTAAATTGCCTTTGGTTAGTTGAGTCTGTTTAGTGAGGAACATAGGTAAGGAAAGACTGTGTTCTTAAACATGAAATCGGCTAAAGTGCCCGTAGGCAGAGTGCCCTCAAAATTAACGTAGGTGGCTGCTGGGGCCCCGTCCTCAGAGGAGTTCTCTAGAGTAACAGAATGATTACAGCTCAAACAGTTCGACTGTCTCCAGCATCCTGTGGGCCCAGCACCCGCCACTTCCAAGGGACCTGTCTGATCCGGGAGGACCTCGCTGGAGGTGCGGCGGCTCAGTCTCTGTACGAGAGACTGGTTCCCGAGGCATGGCCCGAAGGCTGACCCGGTTCCAACAGGAACAGTCTGATTTCAAATCAGACCAAGATGCCCACTCAGCACGTGCGTAGAGAACAAGGCCTTGACTAGAAAGATGAAGCCTTGCAGGAGATCTCAAAAAACTCCAAGGAGCTTCAGAAGGCAAAGAGAGGCGAAGCTGGGATCCAGGAGGAAGATACACCTTTCAGCTCCAGGCCTGGGGAGAAAGGCACTGAGCCACGGTGGGCTCAGGGTGCGTATTTCGCTTGTCTCTCCCCAGCCCTGGAGTCACCGGGGGTCTTCTCTAAATCCTCGTTTGTGCCAACAAAATATTGACCAAAAATAAATAGGGTGCCAGCTGTTTCTCCAGCAGACGTGGGCTTGTTTGGTTTAATTTGGGATGGGGATTGCAGTGGGGGGCCCTCAACGACGGCTGGCAAGCTGCATGCCACCCGGGCCAGCAAGGAGAGGAGAATGATTTTACAGAGGGGAAAAGGGAGTTGGAGGCCTGTAAACAGAGTCCACGGCTTTTCTTTATTTGCAATTATTTCATTTAAAAAATTTTTGATTGTAGTTGATTTACAAAGTTCTATCCGTTTCTGCTGCACAGCAAACTGCTGCAGTTAGACACCGACGGACCTTGGGCCAGGAAAGAGGTCTTTCTTCTGGGTCTTGGGCTCTGCTGCTGCTCAGGGCGTGAGAGCTCCCTCCTCTGGTCCCCCAGCTCTCCTTACGTGAGGCTTTTGTTGATTCTTTTTCTACACATTGATTCATAAGCTTTTAAAAAATTTTATTATGATGGTTGTGGTGGTTGTTATTTGCTTTTTAGGGCCTCACCCACAACATATGGAGGTCCCAGGCTCGGGTCCAGTCGGAGCTACAGCTGCCGGCCACAGCCGCAGCCACACCAAATCCAAGCCGCGACTGCCGCCTACGCCACAGCTCACGGCAACGCCGGATCCCTAACCCACTGAGCGAGGCCAGGGATCGAACCCGCAGCCTCGTGGTTCCTGGTCGGATTCGTTTCCGCTGCGCCAGGTCGGGAGCTCCTGATTCATAAAGTTTCTAATTTTGATGAAGACAGCGTGTTCCATGTTTGTTGTGTAGCTTGTGCCTCCAGTTCCAACTTTTAAGGGGCAGTGACTTTGCTTAGTTCAGACGCAGGCGAGGCCCCATGGCTTAAGTGTGTGGGACCCCATTCATTGCTAAGTGGACGCAGAAGAGCTCGGCAGAGAAGGCTGCCTGGCTTGTCCAGCGTTATACAGCTAAGAAGGAGCAGAGTGGAGTGTGAGACTTACACCTGATGTTAAAACCAGTAAGCGGTGACTTCGCCAGTTATGCAGAGAAGGAGCCATGGCGGTGAACTCCAGGTGATCAGCCTCTCCTCAAAGGGTGGGTAGCGTTTAGATAGACGAGGAGAAAGGAAGAACTTCGTCTGTGGAAGATTCTCATTGGTAGGAGACATACTCAGAGCAGATCAGTGTAAAAGAGTGACAAGCCCTATCACGGCCTCACTCCTGCAATTATCTGACCCTGAAAACTTCCAGGGTTGGGTGCTGTAATCACTAACTATGGACACACGAGGGCGCTAAAAGATCGCGCATCTGGTTCTTTAGCCCCAGCTTCAGCACATTCACGCTGTCTTCCCAAGACGTCTTTTCCATTTTCAGAAAAGAAGTTTGATTCCAAAACTCAGGAAACTCTTAGTAGAAATAGTGAAAGTACAGCCTAATAGACTGATGTTCAGATTTCAAGATGAACTGAAGTATAGTCTCAGTGTTGACGATGATTTTGCGTCATTTTCGATGACGGTAGTAGAAATTCACAGCTAGAAAGAACATGGGAGATTCTTCCCTTTTCTGCCTTCCTGTCCCCTCCCCGCCTCCCTTCTCCTTCCGTCGGGGAACACTTTGTTAAATGCAGGTCTTTTCAGTTTGGGAAAAATGAACAAAATATAAACAGAACCGTTCTTCTTGAGATGGAGGTAGGTTGCTTAAGCCCAGTCTCTGATCTTACCTTGGCCACTGCTGATGGTTTGAGGCACGTCTGTTAACGCCATGGTGCCACATAAAAGAATTCACATGGTGTGAATTCTTCAATTCACATTGAAGAATTATTGCTGAAGGTCAGGTGGTTGGCAAACTGAAATCTGGGATGGAATCTTGCCACCTGCCTGTTTTTGCATAGCTTGTCAGCTAAAAATTGTTTTACAGTTTCAAATAATTGGAAAAACCCAAAAGAAGAATAGTTTATAGTACATGAAAATTATATGAAATTCAATTTCAGTGTCTGTAAATAAAGTTTTATTGGAACACACAGGTGTCTATATATATATATATATACGTATGTATGTATGTATATAGCCCAAAGCTGTTTTTTAATGTAATAATTGCAGAGTAGTTGCAACAGATACTGCACCTGTCTCTTTAATAGACATAAAATGATATATGGCAACAATTATCTTTATTCTTATATTTGTAATAGATATATGTATAATAATAAGAACAAAAAAGGGAGATTAGAGCTATATAGGAGTTACATTTCCATCTCACTTTGGTTATATGAGTATAAATTAAATTAAATTGTGATCAATTAAAATGTATATAGTAACCACCCTTGGAGTAACCACTAAACAAGCCTAAAAGTGGTTTAAAAATTCGATAAATGAATTAAAATGTTATATTAGCAAATGTTCACTTAATGCAAAAAAAGCAGTAAAGTACGACCAAAGGACCAGGAGATATAAGAAATATAAAAAAGAAAATAGTTCAGGCAAATTCAACTATACCAATAGTAACATTACATGTGAATGGATTAAATGACGCAGTCAAAACGCGGACAATGTTAAACTGGATTGGAAAATAACATACAACTATATTCTGTCTCAAAAATAGAAATAGCTTAAAAGTAAAAGGATGAGAAAGATAGATCATGCAAACAGCAACCACTAAAGAAAACTGGAACGGCTATGCTAATGTCAGAGAAGATAGTCTTTAGAACAGAGATGTGTTGGTGGCAAGGCCTAAATTCTTTGCCATCTGGCCCTCTAGAGAAAAACAAAATTGCTAACTCCTGTTCCAGGTGCTTATGATGATTCACTGAGATGAAGGAAAATATGTTAAAATTTTGATTATATTTAAAAATTAATTATTTAAACATTTTTGTGGTATGCTTTATACTATGCATAATATATTAGAGTTGAATATATATCCTTCATAAGTAAATGGGCATAATTTCACGTGCACGCGCAGAAATGTTTTTCTGATTGAAGTATGTATATTTTTGGAGGCCATTCTAGACTAACTGTATTGTTTTCCAAGTGGGAAAAATAAAATCCAGAGTGGTGAAATGATTATTCAAGAACCTAAAGCAAGTTATTGGTAGAGCCAGCTCCAGGCTCCTCCCCTTTTCACCGTATCATATTTACAAACATGCCCAGCCCATCTTTTGGTGTCCAGCCCGGGGTTTCTGAGGTCAGTCCACCTGTGGTGACATCAGATTCTGTCACTGGGCCTACTACGATGCAGCACATTCACAGGCCTTTTTCCTGGTATTTTTCGGTGACATCTTGATATCTTCTGATCATGTGAGTGCTCTTTGGGGCTCTAGAGTAAGGCTGAGACAGACCCTGAATCGATCCCAAATGTCTTCTCCAAGCCTGCCAATACCTCACACACAGGGGAAGTGGAAATCTGCACGCATCCGGAGTGGTACAAAAGCCCTCTGCCTTAGGAATGCGGTGTCGGGAACGAGATCAGAAAAGTTTGCGTAGTTGACTTTGAAATTCTCCAGCTGGAATGACACAGCTTATTTAGGAAAGCCACAGATCAAGAGGGACACACACAAAATTATGCACATTCACAATGAGGTCCGGGATGATGAAAAATAGGAAACACCATGTCTCTGAAGGAGAAGAGAAGGAACTGGGTGGTAACTTGGGTCAGAGATGACTCAGATGACCAGATAATTATCTTCGAGCGTCTCAGTGACTGTCCTGGGAAAGCAAGGAATTGAGCTGTTTCGTCAGCCCAGATGCAGGACCCAAGGCTAGAATCTGCTGGGATTTAGGCTTGAGCTTACTAGTTGGGATGTGCCATTATGAGCTGGTATCACGCGACCGACTTTGACATCAGAGAGATGAGGGTATAATTCTAGGCTTCGTGTCTTATTGTCTCCGTGACCCTGGTCGTGGTGATGGAGACGAATATTATGTTAGAATGCTGAATGCACAGCTCTCGTCCTTCCCCCTTCATGCCCTGGAAGCTCGTGTGCCCGCTGGCCGCTGATACTGGCAGGATTTTAAAACTCAAGGCCGAGAGAGCAGTCTGAGAACAGGGATTTTGAGTCTGCCTTTTTGAGTCAAAAGCCAGAATGTCTGCAAGGAACTGGAGCGTAAACTATATGCTGAGGTCGTATGTCTGTAAATGGAGAGTGGCCCCTAAGACCGAGTAAGCATCCCAGGGGCTAGACGGCTTAAGGTGCCGGGGAAAGCCAGTGTTGAGGGCCGGGGGGGTGGCGCCTGACCTGCCCGGGACTCGGCATACCTAAGGCATCCAGGGTGAGAGCTGCGAAGTCAGCGCTCAGACCCATCAGGTACCGAGAGAGAAACCCCGCCCATCACGAGATGGGAGTCGGGTCCTTAACGCTCATCACGAGGTGACGTGAGGCCCTCGGACCACGCTGGGGGTCGCTTCGTCGTACGGCTGTCCTCACTCCATCTGGTCCAGACCTCCTCGGGAAACACCAGCAGAGCGCTGGTCATTATCCCGTGAGAGGGGACAGTTCTTTGGGAGCCCAGTTTCGCTCCACTGCCAACTCGGCCTGCGGTGAGACAGCTCCTCTTCTAGTACCTTCTAAGGCCCCGCTGAGCTGGTAGGAGGTGAACACCTACAGGAGAAGAGGTGGTGTGGAAGGCAGGTCTCACCAGCGCCTGGGTCGGAATGACCAGAACTGGTGTGAGGTCCCGTCTGCCCTGCCCCCCGCTGCGCTAAAAACAGTCATTCCAGTGACACGTTAACCACAGCTCACCCTTTCCATCTGGTTACCGTTAACCTTCCTAGATCTTTTTTTGTGGTCATTTGTAATGTTGATCATTCTTTTGTAAGGTTGCTCTGAGTTTCAACGAGACGCTGTGTAAAAATATTAGCAGGTTGGCTGTCTCGGGCCGCGTTCACTAAATGGACGCTGTCGGTCTTGTTCGGGAGATGATGAGATCATAACCTCTTCAGGTTGTCTTGGGAGACTGAGTGACCCCTTGGTGTCATGTGGGAAAGGACGGGAACATTTCTGAGTGTGACAGCGGTCTCAGAGATTGACTGGTTGGTGTAGATCTGGTGGTTTTCAGCCTGCCATGCCTGGGACAGTAGAGGCTGGCTGTGCGGCATAGCCTGGGGTAACTTTACAAAACACGCCAGTCTGGGCCCCAGTCCAGATAATCTGATCTAGTAGCTCGAGAGGCAGGTTCAAGATTCTGTTCTTAACAAGCCGTTTCCTTCTGGAGTTTCTAGGAGAGAATCCTTTTCCTCGCCTTTAGCGGGTTCTAGAGACTAACTGCATTTCTTGGTTCGTAGCCCTACATCGCTCCCGATTCTGCTTCCACTGACGCATCTCCTTTTTTGACACTGGTCCTCCTGCCTCCGTGTTGGGAGGGCCCTTATAATTACATTGGGTCTTCCAGGGTATTCCGGGGTTAGTCTTCCGTCTCAAGATTCTTATTCACATCTGCCAAGTCTCCTTGGCCATGTAAGACAGCACACCCACAGATTCTAGAGATTAGGGCAAAGGGCATCTTTGGGGGCCTTATTCTGAAAATCGTAGAGGGCGACCTATGATTAGACTGTCAGATGCACAGAGAAACCCCTGGGTGACCTCCTTCACTCCCATCTAAAAAACCCACGTGTCGGGGGATTTTTTTCTATGCTACCCACCCCTCTCAGTGTCCATTTCTTTGGTATGCGAGGTTCCCTGGAGGCTGATGAAGACTAGACAGCTCATGGGTAAGCTGTCTGGGTCTGGAACAAGCTTAAGGGTAAGGAAATGAATGGCTGTCACTCTTGCTCAATGATCAGTGGGCTAGATGCTGACTTCTGTCAAAGGAAGGAACTCCTCTTAGCTGCTCTGTGCAAGCAGCTTGTAAGACTTGGGGTCTGAAGGCAGTCGCTTCCGTCCCCGAGCCTGGCTGCGTGATCGCGCTCATAGGACACCAGTCCTTCATTCTCTGGATATTGACCCGATACTGGCCTTGTGATCCTTCTGGTTACTTGTCAGTCTTTATACAACCCTCTTGTTATTTTCTCTGATCTTTTTCTTCTCAGCCTCAGGAGTCCATCCTTTGCCTTAGAAATAATTTATCATTTATATCATTATCTTATCACGTATGCTCTCAAAATGTCGTGTGTCTGTAACTCAAAACCAGCAACCCACTGTCTCTACTTTCTTCTGTGAGTCTCTCTAAGGCAGCGATGGAGAACGCTTAGCCGACTGAATGTGCAAGGAACAAGGGCTGAAGCAAATTCTGGAAACAACAACAGCATAAGAGTTAACATTTCAAAACAGTATCCGTCCTCATGATTTTTAAGACTTGTTCCAACATTGAAATCCGAAGACACAGTTTCCTAAGTCCAAGGCTAGTGCGTCTTCTACTAAACTACACCCCTTTGTGCTGCCTTGAGCCTTTTCGTTTCGCCAACCTTTTCAACAGCTCCGAGAAGCTGGATTTCCAGGTTGGCAACCGCATGTTTCCTCTTCACCTGCACCGCCCCCCCCCCACTCTTTCTAAATCCCCACCCTCACCGTGCCGAGAGCACCCTGCCATCCCACTCCTGGCAAAGGCTGAACAGCAAGCAGCTGCCCCGCCCTCCGTTAAGTGGCCGCTCTGCCTTTCACAATTTCAGCCACCTCTGGTTCTGACTCAGCTCCCTCTCTGCCAGGCAGAGGCTGGGAGGAAACATCTCCTACTGCTTGTCTTCTCCCAAGGAGGACAGGGTCAGCGCGCAGATCGCCTGAGCGCGGGGCAGCTCTTTTCCAGTTGGTGTGTCCGGTATTAACACGGGGATGGGAACTGGCTTAAGGTCTGAAATGAGTCCCTTCCCACGGATACCTGCCCACCCTCTAATACCCGAGTACACAGCAAGAATGTGGACTCCACTGGCCGCCCAACAGGTCCGGCTTCCTTTCTGCAAGTGGCTGCCTGCCTAACTCCGTCTCACCCTTGCAGCACTTTTCTTTCAATGCTACAGTGAAAGAGTCAGTATAGAGAGGCAGCCAAGGTCAGTGTGTAAGTCACTCTGTTCGCGTCCAAAAAAAAATGTGGACTGAGTTCCCGATTCTGCCACTTACTGATCCCGTGACCTTGGGCGTGTTATTCCACTGCCTCAAGCTTCTGTCTGCTCCTTTGTAAAGTGGGACCGAAGACACCTGCCTTATTGGACGGCTAAAAGGGTTACATAAAATAATGCAGGTAAAGCATGGAATGTCCTGCCCGGTACATGTCGCGCCATAAATGGAAGCCATGGTTATATCTTGTTGGATTTAATAAAGATGTACTGAGTCCTCATCGTGAAAAACACTCCGCTTGGTGCTGAGGAAGTAGGTAAAGAAGGGGGCATGGTCCCCGATCCCAGAGAACATTGCAGACTTTGGTTAGAGAGGACAAATCCAAAGCACAGGGAGTGGGTAAAGCCCTGGGGAAAGAACCGAGTGGAGCCGCGTTAGAGCTGCGTGGAGGAGGCCCCAGAGGGGGTCTCGCGGCAAAGGTGCGGGAAGGGCACCTTGACCTTGAGTTCTGTCCACCGGGCAACAGCTCTCCCGCGTCCCTGAGAGTCTCCTATTCAACAGCGCTGTCTCCCCGCCAAAATGTATCAGTCTATTATTCTATATATATATATTTTTTTGAATACCCATGGGTTAGTTAGCAGGCTCTAGAAAAACGAACAAAGAAATATTTCTTTCTTCCTTCCTTGTCCACCTGTCTTTTGCTTACACTGTGGTGATCTTTTGGAAGACGGTTCAGTGTCAGAAAATTGCCTGGGCAGACTTCAGCCATCTTTGCAGTTCGGTGTGGAAATTAGCTGGAATGGATGTGTGGCAAACAGCATGTTTACGTGCCTTCTCTACACCAGATGAAGCGTTCAGATTGCCTGAGTGCCTGACCCGGTAGTCATCGCCTGTGTGGGCTCAGCAGTACCTGGGGAGTTGGCTGGGTCACACTTCAGCTGACTGGCACAAAAGTTACAAGACAGCCCTGTTCCCCAAATGTCACAAGGAGGTATTGGGGTCCTCTAATGATGACCAGGGCACCTGTATTCTCGTGCCAACCCAGTGATGACAATTGCGTGCAGAATCAGGCAGATTTGCTTTGATTGCTTCCTCAGTAAGCAAGCAGATGAAGTAGCTTCTGCCAATGGCCTTGCAAAACACAAATACAACTTTCTTTGCAAAATCTGATACTTATAAAATGGGAAGAAATTATAACTTCAGCTTGGACCACTTAACCTGGTTGTTTTGAAGATCAGACTGTAGAAAGGGGAACGTTTTGCCAATTTTGCCTCCAAGTCTGGTTTTTTAAGTGTCTGAGAAGATCGACTCTGTTGCCATGAAGATTTTTCTAGGCTGGCCACTTCTTGATCTTCCAGCCTCACAAGACAGACACTCTTGGTTTCTGGATTCCTTCCCAAATTGCTCACTTGGGGCTGGTGGATGGGTTGTCATCGACCACCACGTGCACATCTAGCCGATCATTCATCAGCTCAGGTTTTCCGATTGCAGGGCGAGAGACAGTAGGAAAAGTCGTGCCTTCTAGTATTTGAGTTTCTTAGAACAAGGCATTGTTCTTAAATCATTCTAATGACTTCTCCTCTCACTTGGAATAAAGTTCAGACTAGTTACCAAAGACTTCCAGCCGTCACACGCTCTGGCCCGGGCCTTCCTTTGGCAACACACCTCATGATCTGGTCACAGGGACCTTCTTTCTCCTCTTGGTATTTGCCAAACCCGCTCCCACCCTGGGCCTTTTGCTCCTCCTCCTCCCCCCGCCTGCATGGCCGGCTCCCAGTCCCTCTTCCCTGTCCCCCTCTCAGCCTGAGCCTCACTTCCTCAAGGAGGCCTTTCCTCATGAGGCTGCCTGAGGCCCACGGCCCCTGCTCCACTCCACGACCATCGCGTTCCTTGGGAGCTCCTAACACGGTCGGCAGCTGGGTTGTGTATTGTTTCATTCGCTTGTTCACTCTGTGTCTTCTCAGGGGAATGGGTGCTGTTCTCCCAGGATCCATCTGATATTCCAAATATTCAACAGCCAGAATCACGTGGTACCAGTCAAGGTTGACACTGGCCGTCATCCTGGAACAGGGTCAAGGCGCCCCCCGCCCCCGCCCTCTGACCTTCCAGTTGTTGGTGTGTGAGGAGACCTCGGAGCCCATAGGAAGGGGTGGGAGTAGACAAGGAACCCGTGTCAACTGGGGAGCGCAAGAAAATGGCTATGGGAGTGCAGCAGGTTAAAGATCCGGTGTCGTCACTGCAGTGGCTTGGGTCATTGCTGTGGCATAGTTTGGACCCCTAGCCTAGGAGTTTCTGCTTGCTGTGGACATGGCCACAAAGAAAAAGGAAATTGCTACGTACCCATTATCATGAGAAAATTTCAGTGTCTTGGCAGGCAGTATGACCCTTCGTTTGTACTGGCTGAATATCACCCCACTTCTCTCCTATACTCAGCACTTACATCCTAGGCCTGGAACAGTGACTAGAGTGTAACAGTCCCTCTTGTGACTTGACTTGATTATCAAGTGTTGACCACATGCCCCTTTGTCTAACTTGATGTTTTCTAGAAGAGTTATAAGGTGCCCTGGGTTCAAAGGTCATTCGTGGCAGTGAGTCATGGTGTCTTGAGACCATGAAGTCTGCTTTAATGATAACTGATATCTGTACTCTTCATGGTTTACCGAACTTACACGTCATTGTCTCATTTCATCTACACAACCGTGCTTAGAAGCTGATGACTTATTATATTCATTTTTCAGTTAACTCAGGCTCCTGTAAATCAAGTGACAGCCAAAGGGTGGGCAGAGCTGTGAAACAGTTCATGGCTTCTGGGCTGGGGCCGTATTCTCCCCACCCGGTCCTGCGTTCTGTCCCCAGCCCTGAAGAGATCTGAACCTGAGCACATAGGCCCTTGTATGACAACAACTGTGGCTGTTTTACAAAACAGGATAGTTCAAGCAAGAGGGACCAGCCTAGAGGGCTCTAGATGAAGCTTGAGACCCTGTCTGAGAGTTGGGGGAACAGGAAACGACCAACCTGGAGAAGGCTTCGGGAAGACAGAATTTTCTCAGACACTCGAAAACCAGTCTTAAAGACAAGATTAGCAAGGCTTTTTCTCTGCAAGCTCACAGGACAGCGTTAATACCAACAGTGAAAAGTAATCGCAAAAATCAAGGTTTGATTCCAAAATACACATTTAAAAAGTGACAAGTAACATAGCCTAGAGCAGCGTTTACTGAAATACGGCGCATACAGAGTGGTGCTAGGAAAGGGTTCCACAGCAACGTGGGATCCGAGCCGCATCTACGACTTACACTACACCACAGCTCACGGCAATGTGGATCCTTAACCCACTGAGCGAGGCCAAGGATCGAACCCTCATTCCCATGGATACTAGTTGGGTTCGTTTCCACTGAGCCACAAGGGGAACCGCCAGTAAAGATTTTTTAAAGGACATAATTGAACATGTTGAAAACTTTTCTTAGTTATGAATTTAATACCTATTAGGGAAATATATATACCTAGTAGACAGATTTTATTGTTTTAGCTATATAAGAAGTGGTTAAAGTAGGTTTTTGACTTTTTTTAATGAAATAAAATCATTTAAAAATGAAATTTCCGTGCAATGGTCAAGGTGATTCTCAGGCATGTTACACATGAAGTGATAGATGAGTGACCGGAGTCGGTGAAAATCATATTCTTTGACGCTAGCTCTATCCCTTTGCATGGCCTTGGACACACTGTGATATCATGCTTAGTTTCCTCATCTGTTTAATACGTTTGTGGCACAGATTAATGGTTGAATGCATGGAAAGTATTTAGAGCAGTCTGGCACACACTGAGAACCTACTAGTGTTAGCTCTTGTCTCTATTTTTATCCATAACAATGAGAACTCTTGAACCGTGGACAGGTGCCTTGTGAAGCAGAAAGCTCCTCCTCATGGAAGGTGTGTGAACGGGACCAGGCGGGCAGGTGTTAGGGGTGCTCTGAGGGAGAGTCCTACATGAGGTCATGGCACCTGGGAGATTTTATGGTTCTGCCTCTTAGTGAATTCCAGGATGCAAGAGAGATTTGGAGCTAGAGTTTTCTTGTGCATCTTGGGAGGACCCTGAAGGTACTGCTCGCTGGGACTCAGAGACCCTGTTCCTCTGTGAGCACTCTCGTTGGGCTTTTCATCACCCACGTCACTGTCAAGAAGGAGAGCCGTCTGAGAACCACACAGCTATTGTCCCATAGTTCTTGCCCAACCAGGAAAAACACCCATTCCGGCCCCACAACCTTTCTCACCACCGTGGGAGAGGCGGTGAGGATTTCTTGTCCTTAGAGAGGATGCATCTGTCTAACTTTCATCTGAACCCGGCCTTTCCCCAGGAGTGGCTGCTGACAGGCACCCAGGTCCACCTTGAGAGCTCTGACCATGGGCAATAGCTCTTGAAAGAAGCTGAAATGTGTTTCTCCCTGTCTTTCACCCACATGTCCTAGTTTCATCTCCTTCAGCCACAAAGAACCAGTCTCCCCATTGCCTCCCATGGGAATCCTTCAGGAGGTGGCAAACAGACGGGGTGTTTGCCCTGTGGTTGTTGATTTCCATCCATTATTCCTGGTTCCCACAGATACACTCTTCCTGTCCAGCAGTTTCTTGTACCCTCCCCTTGACGTTGTGTTCTAAGATAGTTTGTCTCTGTCCTTTTTGAAGGCAAGAGATTATGGGATCTCGGCCCCGTCTCCTTCATAAAGGGAGATGCATCAAGACAGTTCAGTTACAGAGGATCCAGTAGATGCACTTAGGCGAAGCCGTTGGTGACAGGCCGTGCAGATTGTGGTGTACCTGGCGTCCTGTTCACTCTGCAAATGACCCTAAGCGTTCTCCCCCCGCTCTCCTGCCCTAGCTGCAGTCAGGAGACTAAGGATTCGAACACCGAATTCAGGTGGCATTTGTCTCCTGAGTTCCAGGATCGTGTACCGCAGTCTCCACGGTACCTATGCATGAGGTGTTATAATCGAACCATCCACTTTCTCTCTATGCCTCATCTCTGCAGTAAGGATGGTAATCGGATTTACTTCACAGGGTTGTTACAAGCACTGAACGAATGAGTATGAATATGCACAAGGCACTTAGGATAGTAACTGACGGATTTACTCATGTGTAGATTATTGCTTATTGGAGGATATGGAAAAACAAAATATAATATGCTGAAGACTGAATGGTTATATGCAGAAAAAATGAAGTAAGATGGATTGAGAAGTGTTGATTAAAAACAGGACGAAGCCATAGGGCAATTTTGAAAAAATGACTGTAAGTTCTTCAGTGTTCTTGGGAGAAATAAATGTCTGAGGAAATCCTCAGTGTATCCTTTAACACCGGCCATTCTGAGTCTTTTTCAAGTTGATCAAAATGCTCAGCATGAGGGCCCTTCTCTTTGAGGGCGAAAGTCTCTTCTAGGCCCAGGATTTCCCAGGACTCCTCAGAGGAAGAGAGCTCATGATGAGGTTTGCTTCTGAGGAACACGAGCTTGCACCCGGAGATGGCAACAGCTTGCTTGTAGGGGTTCATGCAAGTCAGGTGCCAGCCTGCTCAGAGAGGGGCCGTGTGACCCTGGAAGCCTGATGGCTTAGCGTGACACACAGAACACACCAGGGCAGCCCACTGGTCCTCGGCGTGCTCCTTGCTGCTCCGCACGTGAGAATTAGGGACAAAGAGGAAGGCTTTAAGCGGCCGTAAAGCGGTCTTCCGGGGTGTCGTTATGTCTAAGTCCCGCAATGGAGAAACGTAGACTCTTAGGGGGCACGTGTGTCTAAGGAACTTGAGTGTCGTCGGACTTTTCGTATTCAGGGGGAGCCCTGGAACCAATGCCCTAGAGACATGGAGGGCTGGGCCAACAGGTTTCATTCAGTTTGAAGCACTGGATGGTGACGCAAAGAAAACACAGAGGAAAAAAAGGGAAGAAAGAAAAAGAAATTGGTTCTTCATAATGAATTATTTGAAAACATGGAGGCTCCCAAGTTTTAGTCCTGGCTCTGACCCCAACACCTGTGAGAAACCAGGCAACTCATTCCTCTTTGGGAATTGCTTTCCTCAACCGTGCGTTAAAGGTCCTAGAAGAGCCTCTTTTGAGTTTCCGTTTCGGCTCTACAGATGCCATGATCCCTAGAATCTAAATTTTTTTTAATAAAAATTGACCGAGTAAAGGTCCATGGCTTGATCTCAAGCTAAATAATCTTACTTTTTTAAAAATTAACTACAGCATAGACGTTAAGTCCTTTTCCTCAGATCCCCATAAGAAGCATATTCCCCCCCCCCCCTTTGGGTAGTTATCTCCTAGGCTGTTGTTTTTATTGTAAAGATCTCTTTTTTCCTGCTGCTCTCAGGTTTCCCCCGTGAATTCAAATAGCTTATAAGGGAACTTGTCTCTGCTGGGTGTCCATAGACTGATGGTCTTTTTGAATTTTCCACAAGTTCCTCTGAGAATGTCTCGGAATAAAATCTAACTGGAATTATAAGGAGTTTGGATTTCAGTCTAAGACTAGTGAGAAGCCATCGGTGAGGCCAAGAAGGGAGTGACAGGATGTGGTTTGTTTTCAAGTTAGCACCGTGGCTGATCTTCGGTGATTAGATTTTAAGGGTACAACACTAAATAGGGAAGGGTTCAGGGGCTATTGCAGCGGTGTAGGCAGGCCATAATGGTGGTTTGGCCTATGGCTTATGGGATGTAAAAAGTATGTCATGAAAGCTAGTTTACTTACCAGCTTTGGCGGCACCATGCTATATTGTTTCTAAAACCTGCAAGTGACTCTCTCACCTGGATTGGGGTGACAGATTTTTTTTTTTAATGGGGTTATAGGTAGTAGTGTGTAGGAGTTAACACGAATTCACAAAAAGTCTTATCTTAGAAAGATTGCTGGGTGTCCTATTCATATGAGTGGATGGAATCAGAAAATCCACAGGCGTTGAGTAACCATAGATGCAGGGTTTCAGCTGGGAAGGGGCTTCTATCTTTCCATCTCATCCACTGAGAAAACGGAGGTCACAAACCAAAGGGCTGCAGCATAGAAGCCAGAAACCATCCCAGACTAAGTGCTGGCTTCTTGGGGTCTTAGCCCTGGGACTACTCAGAAGATAAGCAGGCCTGCATTTTGGGCTAGACTTTCGTCAGTCACGCAGACCCCGCGTGAGCTGGCTCAGCGTCAGAGGGCACGGAGCCATTCAACTCATCTACTCTGGACTGTATCCAGGTGTTTCCCGGGGAAGCAGAAGACCTGGAGGAAGAAGAAAGCACTCCGCCCCTGCAAAAGCGTTCTGGTGCAATGCAATTGATTGGAGATTTCCACTGGGGGCGTCCAGTATCAGCAACTGCAGGGGGCAGAGAAGAGCTGATGAGGCAATAACCCATGAAACCCAGGAAGGCTGTGGGAAGTGAGGCAAAGGGCCTCGGCTTTGGAGTTTGAGCTGAGATTAAATTCCCCACTCTTTGCTCTGCTAGCTTCTCATTTCAGGCCGTTGCCTAATCATCAGAGGTCGAACCCCTTCTGCCAAGTGAGATAACTGGACGTGGTCTGATTGATGCGAGCATCATGTGAGACCTGGATAGAGTGCGTGCAGACTGTGCAAAGCCACCGACTGGTTATCGCAGAAAGGCTTCTACTGAATTGCATCAGACTATCAATACTATTTGTGGAATTCATATGGCTTGCTGGGTCACAGCATGTCTAAGGGAAACGAAAGACACTGTGAGAAAATACCTGTAGGTGTGGAATTGTGCAATGTATAAATATGGTGACTCTATGTGATGCATGCATGAACTTGTTTGTACTTTATCAGTGCTATATTTATGTCCAAACGTTCACTATATTTTGATGGGATGGAAGCAGGTGTAATATTGGACAAGAGTTCAGAGCAAGGCCTTTGGAATCAGAAAGACCGGTGTTTATACTCCAGGCTACAAGCTTCATGACAAAATTACTTAATTTGTATGAATTTTAGTTTCATCACTTGCCAAACGAGAGGAATACATGTTTCAGAATGTGGATATGAGATTTAAATAGGATAAAAAATAAGAAACACCCAGCAAGTACTGAGGAAATAGAAGACTCCAGTAAATGCTAATTGTCCTTGTTGTTGTTGATAATAAACCCCCCCTGTGCGTTTAGGCAGACAGGTGCCTAAGTGACAGTCCCTGGAGTAGGAGATGAGCAGAGGTGACCACACATGTGAGGAGGAGACCTCGTTTCCTGAGTGGGTACCTTCCTGGTCTGTGGAGGAAGTTTCCAGAACCAGAGTTAGGATTTGATTCTCCTTTGCTTTTCTCTCTAGTTGCTAGAAATGGAAGACACTTAGGGGCTCTGGGAATTATGAGCGAAAAAAACGAAGGAATGAAATGTTGTCTGGAGCCTCCTCCAAAAAGCAAGGTTGGTTATGGTACCGAAGCCAGTCAAGGAGGGAGGAAAGGAATGACACTTGGGCGCAGCTGGGGCAGTTAGTGGGCCTGTCTTTAGGCTTAAAGAGTTGGTTAAAGAGATAATCAGTAAAACATAGTGGTGACAAGAGTGACTTTAACATCAGGTAGATCTAGGTTCAAATTCTAATTCTGCCATAAACTCCGTGTAGTTAGACGACTTACTTATCTTCTCTGTCAATACAGACTGTAAATAAAAAACAACACATTTCTCACTGAGATCAGGCAATTTAGGTAAAATGTTTTGCAAAGTGATTATTTTTTGGCTGGTTTCAATACCTAAGAATCGGAAGCTTCCTTTGGTAGCTAAGTTTCCTTTAGAAAACTTGTTGTTCCCTAAAATAATGTTCTTATTTTTCTGTTTGCCACGGATTGATAAAGACGTTCGTTTCAAAAGTGAGCATGTAGGGCATTCCCTTTGTGGCTCAGAGGTTAACAAACCTGACGAGGATCCATGAGGATACGGGTTCGATCCCTGGCCTCGCTTAGTGGGTTAAGGATCCAGTGTTACCATGAGCTGTGGTGTAGATCACAGACGTGGCTCAGATCCCACGTTGCTGTGGCTGTGATGTAGGCCAGCAGCTGTAGCTCTGATTTGACCCCTAGCGGAGGAACTTACATATGCTGTGGTTGTGGCCCTATGATAACAAAACAAACAAACAAAAAAATGACCGTCTACCTTGTGACGTATGGCAAGCAACACAGTGGTTTTTTGCTTCAGTTTCAGCATCTGTAAAATGAAATTATAATAATGTTAATAACTGCTAGCGTGGTGGGGAGGATTAGATTAAGTCACCAATGTGACATTATTAGCACAGAGCCTGGAACTTGTAACCCTCATTAAATATAAGTAATTATATTAAATCATTCTGAATTATTCTTAAGGAGACCAAAGGAAGGTTTTGAATTCACCTTAAGATTTGTTTTGAGATGTGCACCAGTTGCTCCAAACTTGAACTGAAAACTGCTCAGAAGACCCAACAGTTTAGCGTCCAAATCCTTATAAGGTCTGACTGGAATCTCTGTTTTACATTGCGTAGAGCACATGTGATATTGCTGCTTCTGTATCTGTCGTCGTCTTAACCCACAGTACGTAGTTACACTCCATTATACGGTGTTCATGAGGACGGGAACGGTGCCGTCATGCTAAGTGAAACTCACTCTACTCTCGTCCACCCCATTGGGGTCAACCTGTGATTCTTGGAAGCCTGAGTAAATGGTCCTTCTCCTCAGTTAGTTTCTGGTAAATTTTGTAATCATTTTTCTCTTTTAAAAACGTCGAATTAGCATACTGTCTCCTAAGCAGGCCCTTCAAAATAAAATTATTTTAACATTTATAACTGTTGATGGAGATGCAAGCTAATATTTTTTCATCACTGCTGTACTTGGTGGTTAACCCAGCAGCGGAGTACTATGTTGAAGGGCATTTTTATTTGTTTAAATATGGGTGACATACAACATCATGCCAGTTTCAGGTGTCCTACATAATGAACTGACCTCTAGATACCTTACAAAATGGTCACCATAACAAGTTAGGTAACCACCTGCCATACTTAATCCTGGCTCTAGCGCCCAGAGCTGTGTTCCTGGGTGACTCTAGGGACAGGCATTTGTAGAGACGACAGCGTCAGGACTGTAACATCAACGATTCCAACTAGGGTTTCACACTGTGACACTTCTCACTGGCACCCAGTTTGATCTCTTGTGTCTCCTTATTGATGTTTTGAAGTCTATCAATATTACATGATTTCTGTACAGTTGATTTAGGTTATGTGGATAAAATATTTAACACAAAACGTGGCAGACAGTAAACTGTTAAGGAGAGCTGCAATTATTGTTGTCACATCCCTGTCTCCCTTAAACAGTAAGGCGTGTTCTGAACCCGATGGCCATTATTCTGTACACTTTACAAAGGAAGAACCTGGGACACTGTAAAACACACGTATGTTCTCCAAAGCAGAAATCAAACAGGCTTCAAGGCTGAGGGATTTTGCCATAAAATTAAATAATGATCTTACATAGTTAAAGTATATAGTTAATTTTCATTTAAATTGTGATTTTTCTTGCTTTAATTTAATGGTGTGCCTTGGTACTGTACGAACATACATGAAAAGTCAGGCTTAAACCTATGCGTGGAAATAGCTGACGGCTGTCTTACTGCTTTGGCCCTAAACATTTAGGTAGGAAGGTGCCACCATCCTCACTTGGGCAGGTCAGCTCCCGGGACACGCCACTCTGAATGTGGCCCCCAAGTGGAACAGTGTCATTGCTGACTCTTGGGATCTTTCCCCTTACAGGGTGACGTGAAAGTCCACCTGGGGAGACGGCTGTCTTAGTCACTGGATTTGTTAATGGAAGGTATCAGGACTTTCAGGGTTAAATGATGCATTTCTTGTTGCGTGGTATTCTGAAAGGCTCTTTGCAACGTCACTGTAAGAAGTTGTCATACTTAGTAATGGTGGGAATCGAATGACTCATGAATAGAATGACTCGTGAATGAGAGGTGTTAAGAGTCAAGAGAAAAATGGCCATTTATAAAAAGTTCGGGCAGGTCAACTTTATATTAGAATGATTTCTGCACATAGTTTCAATTCTGTGTTTTCCATTAACTGAGAAGGCTACTCCTGAATCGTGTGTTATTTCATCAATTTGACTAGTCCTTCAATAATTTTTTGGGAAAGATTTGTTCAGTACCAACCACATGGAACACTCCCGTCTAGGAGCTAAAAGCCCTTTATGAGCTGCAAGAGCCAAAATTCTTGTTCTGACAATCAAGCTGGGAAGACATATAATTAAACAAATGATTTTAGATAATTACAGGGTCCAGAGGGATCACGTCAGAGAGAGTACTTGGCTAGTGGTTCATGGAAGACCTTGCCTGAGAAAGCCATGTGCAAGTTAATATCTAAAAAATGAGCGAAAATTAGCTACGCTTGGTTCTGTTCATTGACTTATGCATTCACTCCCTCATCCTTCTTCTCCCTCTCCTCCTCCTCCTCTTCCTCCTCCTGATTCTGCTTCTCCTTTTTTATGGATCCACCTGCAGCATATGGAGGTTCCCAAGCCAGGGGTCGGATCTGGGCCACAGCTCTGACCTACGCCGCAGTTACGGCAACACCCGATCCTTTAACCCACTGCACTGGGCCGCGGACCCTCACCTCCACAGCCACCTGAGCCACTGCAGTCAGATTTTTAAGCCGCTGCCCCACAGTGGGACCTCCCTTCACTCCTCCTTTCCTACAACGAATGTGCATTGTTGTCCTGCAGTGAGACATGACCTAGTCTAGGCTCCGAGAACTCGGGAATGAACAAGAACTTCCTCTCCAAAACAAGGAAATCAGTAAACAAGCAAGCAATAGATACAACAATTTCAGGACCTGGTAAAGAGTAAAAATAAGAAGGAGTGGGGAGAGAAGATGATTACAACAAGGAAAATGGGGTAGGAGAAGATGATTGAGGAAGGTCCCGCTGGGGAAATGACCCTTAAATTAAGAGGAACTAGCTACCCAAAGAGCCTTTTAAAGTTACTCTCAGTATTTGACCTTCGTTCCACTCTCCACAGAGCTTCAGTGAATTCTAGTCCGAAAGCAGAGCCATAGATGAGGGTTGCTCCGAGGAGCAAAGGCAGAAGAGTTTGGGGAAACCACCTTCTGCCTCTGGTGGCACAGAGAATAGCAATGATGATCTCCTCTGGACATGACTGTAACCAACTCAAGAATAAGTCCCAAGGTCACTGGCAACAGAGACGTTGGATTGGTGGCTTGGTAAAGAATTGAGGGGCAGATGCACTGAAAGTTCTGTTTCCAAGCTACATAAATAGCAGGAATGGGGGAAATCTCAGAAATACTTGGGGGACCTGTGAGGATGGATGGTTTTGGACCAGAGGATCATTTAAGCCCATCCCAGTTTGGTTACAAGAAGGAAGTATGCCCTCATTTTATTGTCACATCCTGATGAATCCTGGAATATGTAGATTATACTCAGCTAGGGACATTTTTTGCAACGTACATTCATAGACTGCTTATGATAAAATAATTGCGAACACTTAGTGAACATTATTAACTATGTGTCACCTCCCCTCTAAGTGCTTACATATGTTAAAATCATGTAATACTCATAACTTTTCTAGGAGGGAGCTTCTGTCATTATTACCCTTTTTGTATTTTATATCTGAGGCAGAGAGGACTTACAGAGTTTGCCCAAGTTCACAGTAGATATCCAAGAGTTGAGGGCAGGCAGTTCAGATCTGGAGCTCTTAATCAGTTTGCAAGCCTGTTCCTTCTATGCCATGTCCGTGTTTTCCCCTCATCAGCTTCTAGGTAAGCTTTAGTGTAGTGGTTTTTTTTTTTTTTGGTTGTTGTTTTTGCCTTTTGTCGTCTTAGGGCCGCACCCGTGGCATGTGGAGGTTCCCAGGCTAGGGCTCTAAGCGGAGCTGTAGCTGCTGGCCTACACCACAGCCACAGCAACGCGGGATCCGAGCCCATCTGCGACCTACACCACAGCTCACAGCAACGCTGGATCCTTAACCCACTGAGCAAGGCCAGGGCTCGAACCCGCAACCTCATGATTCCTAGTCGGATTCGATTCCTCTGAGCCACGACGGGAATTCCGGTGTGGTGTTCTTTATATGATGAGGAGTGAATTGTGGGCAAGAGAGACCAGGGAGAGTGAGAAAGGAGGACAACGCCTGAGGATAAGTGCCAATGCCAGAGATACTTGCTCCATAAAAAAAAAAAAAAAATCTGAAAAAGAAAAGGAAAAGCACAATTTTCCAGGTATTGTTCCAGATTCAGTCCTTATTTCTCTTGTCTCAAAAGAAACAAAGGAACAATGTATTTTGAGCCCATTTTACAGATGAGGAAATTAAGCCCAGAGAAATTAAGCAACTGAGTCTGCCTTAACGCCCTGTGTATGTTCCTTAAGTGCTGTTCCATCGGGATGTTTGTACAAAAATGCAAAGCGAAAATGAAGTCACCGTCTGACCTGTCTTCCAGCCCCAGATCCATGATACAGAGATAGACTTTCACAATCAAGAAAAATGAAGGAAGCTGTTTTTGTTAGTGACTGTGTAACATATGCTTGACCTTACCGAAATCTGCAAGATCCACCACCAAAATGCACTTCAGGGATGAAGTGAGGGCACCACAGTGTTCCCGGTGTGACGCTGGGGGTGTTACCAGTGTCACACCGAGGACGTGGAGTGTCCTCACTGGGTGCTGAGGGAGCACGCTCACGGGGCGGGTGCTTCGTCCAGCGCTGCAGGGTAAAGGGGAATCCTGGAAGAGGGACGGCGCGGTATAGCAAAACACACAAGACCCTTTTACATTTAGAAAGTGGGGGACCAGGAGGCACTCTGCTCACAGAACAAAGGCCCGGGGCTTTTGCCCACAGGACTTATATTAAGGGAGGTGCTGCATGTAGATTAGTGGGCAGGAGCAGGCATAGGCAATGACAAGCCTACCCCTTGGTGGCTAATAAAGGTATTCTTTCACAGCTCACTAACAAGGATATACATATAACTAAGAGTATTAAGACATGTATAAATCACGTTTAAAGCTTAACACAAAAAGGCCCTTTCTTCAATTTAGGAAGGTCTCTAAATAGGGCCATCGCCTATATCATGACACATAAAAAGAGAATCACCTTGAGTTACAGTTCCTTTATTATTTTTTGGCTTGTTCAGCTTTCTTGCATTGTAATTTTGATATTTTGGGTCTTTTGATATAAAGCCGTCCATGTTAATGGTACCCTTTAAAAAACTTATATTCCCTGAAATGACCACTTTACTAATCTCCCTTCACTACAGAGTTTATGCTACTGTTTTTTCCTTGATTAGATTCTATGATTTTGGTCTATATTGCTAGTTAATACTTAGGAGCTGGACTTGATTAATTTAAATGTGCTTCTAATCTCTGATTAAATAGAATGACTCATGTAATTTGTTTTCTTTTATTTATCTTCTTACACTGTAGTTTTATTTATTTTTTATTTTCTCAAATTATTTTATATTGGAGTAAATTTGATTTACAGTGTGTGTTGGTTTCAGATATACAACAAAGTGATTCTATTATACACACAAATCCATTCTTTTCAGATTCCTTTCCCACATAAGTTATTACAGAATACTGAGTAGAGGTCTCTTTGCTATACAGTAGGTCCTTGTTGATTATTTTATATAATATGTGTTTTTTTTATTTTTATTTTTTTTGCCTTTTGTCATTTTAGGGCCGCACCCGTGGCATGTGGAGGTTCCCAGGCTAGGGGTCTAATCGGAGCTGTAGCCACTGGCCTACGCCGCGGCCACAGCAACACAGGATCCGAGCCGCGTCTGCGACCTACACCACAGCTCATGGCAACGCCAGATCGTTAACCCACTGAGCAAGGCCAGGGATCGAACCTGCAACCTCATGGTTCCTAGTCGGATTTGTTAACCACTGCGCCACGACAGGAACTCCGGTATGTGTATTTTAATACCAAACTCCTAATTTATCACTTTCCCCTACCTTTCCCGTTTGGTAACCATTATGTTTTTTTCTAAGTCTGTAACTCCTATTTTATAAATAAGTTAATTTATATCCTTTTTTTTAGATTCCACATAGAAGTGGTATTATATGATGTAATTTTTCTGTTTCACTTACTTCACTTAGTATGATAATCTCTAGCTCCATCCACATTGCTGCAAATGCTGTTGCATTATTTCATTCTTTTTCATGGCTGAGTAGTATTCCACTGTTTTTATGTACCACATCTTCTTTATCCATTCCTCTGATGATTGGCATTAAGGTTGCTTCCATGTCTTGGGTATTCTAAATAGTGCGGCAGTGCAGTAGGGTGAATGTAACTTTTTGAATAATGGTTTTCTCTGGATATATGCCCAGAGGTGGGACTGAAGGAGCATGTCTAAACTCTGTTTTTAGAGGAAATTCTGTACTGTGCTTGTTAGTGGTTGTTCCAATTTATATTCCCATCTACAGTATAGAGGGTTCCTTTTTCTCCACATCTTGTCCAGGATTTATTTTGTGTAGGCTTTTTGATTGTGGCCATTCTGACTGATGTGAGGTAATATCCCATTGTAGTTTTGCTTTGCATTTTTTTAATGATTAGAAATATTGAGCATCTTTTTATGTGCCTTTTGGCCATCTGTATGTATTCTTTGGGAAAATGTCTACTTAGATCTTCTATTCATTTTTTTTTTTTTTTTTCCTCATGGCTGCACATGCAGCATATGGAAGTTCCTGGGATGGGGTCAGATTGGAGCTTCAGCTGCCAGCCTGTGCCACAGCCACAGCAACACCAGACCTGAGCTGCATCTGTGACCTATACTGCAGCTTGCAGCAATGACAGATCTTTAACCCACTGTGCAAGGCTAGGGATCAAACCCACATGCTCATGGATACTAGTCGGGTTCTTAACATGCTGAGCCACAATGGGAACTCCCTGTAGGTTGTCTTTTCGTTTGGCTTTTGGTTTTCTTTGCCATGTGCAAAAGCTTTTAAGTTTCATTAGGTACAATTTTTTTAAACCTTTGCTTTTATTTCTATTGTTCTAGGAGGTGGATCCAAAAAAATATGTTGCTATGAATTATGTCAAAGAGTATTCTGTTCTGCTTATATTTTCCTCTATGAGTTTTATACTATCCAGGCTTACATTTAGCTCTTTAATCCATTTTGAGTTTATTTTTGTGTACAGTGTCAGAGAATGTTCTAATTTCATTCTTTTACATGTATCTGTCTAGTTTTCTCAGCACCTCTTATTTAAATGCATTGTATATTCTTGCCTCCTTCATTGTAAACTAAGTGACAGTAGGTGACTGATTTATTTCTGGGATTTCTATTCTGTTCCATTGGTCTATAGTTCTGATTTTGTGCCAATACCATACTGTTTTGATTACTGTAGCTTTGTAGTATAGTCTGAAGCCAGGCAGTGTGATTCCTCAAAGTCTGTTTTTCTTTCTTAAGATTGCTTTATCTATTCAGGGTCCCTTGTGTTTCTATAAAAATTTAAAAACTTTTCATTCTAGTCTGTGAAAAATGCCATTGGTAGTTTGATAGAGATGGCATTGAATCTGTAGGTTTCCTTGGGTTATAGCCATTTTTACAGTATTGATTTTCCAATCCAAGAATATGGTATATCTTGCCATCTTTTTGTGTCATTTCTTTCATCAGTGTCTTATAGTTTTCAGAGTACAGGTCTTGTACCTCTTTAGGTAGGTTTATTCCTAGGTATTTTATTCTTTTTGGTACGATGGTAAATGCGGTTGTTTCCTTAATTTCTATTTCTAATCTTTTTTTAGTGTATAGAAATTCAACAGATTTCTGTGTATTAATTTTGTATCCTCCAACTTTACCAGATTCATTAATAAGTCCTAGTACTTTTCTGGTCTCATCTTTAGGATTTTCCATGTATAATATCATGTCATCTGCAAACAGTGATAGTTTTACTTCTTCTTTTCTAAAGTGCATTCTTTTGATTTCTTTTTCTCCTCTGATTGTAGTGTCTAGGTCTTTTAAAACTATGTTGAATAAGAGTGGTGAGAGTGGATATTCTTGTCTTGGTCCTGAGGTTAGAGGAAATTCTTTCACCTTTTCAGTATTGAGTATGATGTTGGCTCTGGGTTTGTCATATATGATCTTTATTAAGTTGAGATAGGTTCCCTCTCTGTCTCCTTTCTGAGGATATTTTTATCATGAGTGAGTGCTGAATTTTGTTAGAAGCTTTTTATCCATCTACTGGGATGATCATATGGTTTTTAACCTTCAATTTGTTAATGTGGTGTATCACACTGATTGATTTGTGGATATTAAAAAAAATCCCTGAAATAAATTGATTTGTGGATATTAAAAAAAATTCCCTGAAATAAATCCCAGTGGATCATGCTATATAATCCTTTTATGTATGGTTGCGTTTGGTTTGCTAGTATTTTGTTGAGGATTTTTGCATCTATGTTCATCAGTGATATTGGCCTGTAATTTTCTTTTTTTGTGGTATCTTTGGTTTTGGTATTAGGGTGATTGTGGCCTCATAGAATGAGTTTGGGAGTGCTCCTTCTGCAGTTTTTTGGAATCATTTCAAAAAGATAGGTGTTAAGTCTTCTCTAAATGTTTGATAGAATTCGCCTGTGAAGCCATCCGTTTCTGGACTTGGGGAATTTTTATTTTTTATTATTATTTTTTTTATTATTACGTATTTGTTTTTATTCAAAGTGTAGTTGATATACAACATTAGCTAGTTTGGGATGTAGTACATAGTGATTTGACTTTTGCATACATTACAAAATGAACACCACAATAAGTCCAGGAATGATCTGTTCCCATACAGTTATTTCAATATCTCTGATCATATTTTTTTTCACTTAAACTGATATGAAAATTTTACTTATTTTATATTTTTATTTTTTTAATTAATGAATTTTATTAAGTAGAATGACTCCTATGTAATTGGTTTTCATTTATTTATTTATTTATTTATTTATTTAGTCTTTTGTCATTTTAGGGCCGCACCCACAGCATGTAGAAGTTTCCAGGCTAGGGGTCGAATTGGAGCTGTAGCTGCCAGCCTACACCACAGCCACAGCAATGTCAGATCCAAGCTGCATCTGTGACCTACACCACAGCTCACAGCGACGTCGGATTCTTAACCCACTGAGTAAGGCCAGGGATTGAACTGGTATCCTCATGGATGCTAGTCAGATTTGCTAACTCCTGAGCCACATATTATAGGAACTGCTTGTCTGAGGTTGATACTGGCGACATTGATCTTCTTTTGTTTAAACACAAAACATTTTTCCCAGCCTTAAATTTGTAAATTTTGTTAGAAATGTCTCTTAAAAACAACATTGCTAAATTTCTTTTCAAATACGGTTGGAAACTCCTTGCCTTTGATCAGGAAAATTCACCCTTTATATTTACTGAATAATTTGTCATACTTTTACATTTGTCATGTTTTCGTTTATCTCCTAGGATTTATTTATATTGTTTGATTTGATTATTTATTAGTGCACAGAC
>PVHT021183659.1:5484325-5503000 GCA_004024745.2 Catagonus wagneri
CCGCACCCGCGGCATGTGGAGGTTCCCAGGCTAGGGGTCTAATCGGAGCTGTAGCCACTGGCCTGCGCCGCAGCCACAGCAACGCAGGATCCGAGCCGCGTCTGCAACCTACACCACAGCTCACGGCAACGCCGGATCGTTAACCCACTGAGCAAGGGCAGGGATCGAACCTGCAACCTCATGGTTCCTAGTCGGATTCGTTAACCACTGCGCCACGACGGGAACTCCAGTGCACAGACTTTTTTGATTTTATATTTAAAATTTTGTGTAAGGGAACTTTTTTCTATGCCATTAGTTGTTTCCTCATACACATTCAGACATTATTAACCATAAAATTATCTGTTTATGCTCATGTAAAATATCTTTTTAAACTTAATTTTATAGGAAAAAAACATTCTTATAGGTACTTTTGTTTAATCTGAGGAATGAATCATCTCTACTTTTAAAAAACTGGTCTTTATGACTTAAACTTCTTCAAAACATGTCCTTAATTTGAAATAATTCTTAGCTTCAACACTTCCCATTTGCAGTTAAAGCTTTTATTTCTTTCTCTAACGTTTGCTGGTTTCTTTGATCATAATGGTATATATATTTTTACTTGAGTATTTAATGTATCGGTGTTCTTTCACTGAGTAACAAATGGTCAGCAGCTCACTGGCTTAAAATAACATAAATGTATTATCTCCCAGTTTCTGTGGGTTAGGAATCCAGCCACGAATTGCATGGGTCCTATGTTCAGAGCCTCACCAGGATGAAACCAAGATGTCAGCTGATGTTTGAATCTCATCTGAGGCTCGGGGTTTTATCCCCAAGCCATTGATTGTTGACAGGATATAGTTCCTTACAGCTATTGAACTGTGGCCCTCAGCTCCTAGAGGTCACCTTTCGTCACCTGAGACATGGCCTTCTGCAAAATAAGGCAGCATTCTTCAAGATCTGTACGGATGTGTACGCTACTGCTTTGAAACTTTCTGTGTGTCTCTGATCCTCTTTCAAGGGCTCACCTAATTCAGGCCTAGGTAGGGTCATCTCCCTTTTAATTAGCTTGGCATTAATAGGTCAGGGACCTTAATTACATCTGCACAATTCCTTTGCCTTGGCATATAACATAGCCTAATCTTCTTTTTCTTTTTTTTTTTCTTAATGGATTTTATTTCAATTATAGGTGTACATAAATCATCACAAGTCAATTTTACAGATTTTTGTATCCCAACATAGCCTAATCTTGAGGGCATTTTGTTCTCATATTTATAGCACCTGCCACACTTAAGGGCACTCCCAGATATGTGATATAGGGGGCAAGAATCTTGCGGCCCTTTTTAAACGTGTAATTTAAATCTTACAAATTTTGGGTGGTTTTTGAAGAAACAGTTTGAAAGACTTGAGAATTTCTTCCTGAATAATTCTGTAATGTCTGAAAAGAAATCCTTGAGATGCATTGCTTCTCTCTAAAAGCTTTATGAAAGTGCTGTTTGTATATACAGGTGAAGGTAGAAGAAAATTACACAATATTGGTAAAATTAGTAATTAAACGTGTATTCGAAAACACGAATTCTAATACCTGCTGACATCATTATAAATTTATAGTGCTCTGAAAGATGAATTTCCCTTGAATTTTTTATGCTTTTGAGATCGGTGATCCCATTCATAAGAATCTACCCTAAGAAAAGGATTAAAGACAAGGAAAAATTTTTTATGTCCAGAAATACTTATTTTAATATTTTAATAAATATCTGAAGTCAGATCAAATCACAAAGTTGGGGAAATGTTAAGGAACTTAGTGTGAGTTCCCTGGATATATATCACATGACAAATAGGAATACCGTCAGGTGATGGATGTATACAGTGTCTGCAACACAGAGCACAAAGTGACACGTTCACCGTGACTACAACTCTGTAAAATACACGTGTAGTTGCTGTAGGGCTATAATAATGTATGAGGAAACAGCAGCAGTCGGTGAAACGGGCTGGCATAAGGTGCCACAACTTTACACAATGTTTTAACATTCCCGCAAAGTTCATACAAAGGAGAAGATAAAACCAGGTCAGTTTTCCCAGGTGTCTGGGAAAAAGGTAGGTGCGAACCTCCTTGACTTCTGACTCTCTTTCATCTGAAATCTGCTGAGCCTTTACCAACTGAAGGGTGAAATCTCCTATTGCCATCAATGAGAACTAAGTGAATTATATTGGGAGTAGACAGACCCGGCCCTTCCCTCCAGATGGTGACTAATGGACAAGCCCTCTCCTGATGGGGCGTGACCTAGGGCTGACCCTTGATGGAGCGGGATGGAGGAGGCACAGGTGCTCGCTTTTCCCTGCTTTTCTGTGAGGTTTCCAGTGGGACTGGGGCATTGTGACCTGGAAGGGGCCACCAGATCCTCTTCCCAAAAAACCTCAGTACTGCGGGGACCAGAGAGCAGAGTCTCAAGTCAGTTCTTTCATCCAGTGTGGGGCGGGGGGGGGGGTCCCTGCAGGGCCCGTGGAAGCGAAGGCATCCCCTTTCTTCTGCTTGTGGAATGTGTTCTTGTTGCCGCAGAATGTGGCGCAGGATGTAGATAAGCAGCAAACTTCTTTGACGACCGACCACTGTTTTCATAGAACGCGTTCAGACAGCACGGTTCTCTGGAACCTAATTTGGGAAAGACTGAATTTACCAAGACTCCATTCATCCTTGCACAAAGAGCCACATCAAGTAAAGAAACTTGGAATGTGAGAGAGGGATCGTGTTTCTCTTTCAGGGACTGGCAGTGTAAAGTTATAATGAGTTAGGTAGCTATGTAAGAAGATGGTTTTGTTCTTGAAGTCACGCTTGACGTGACTAGTAGTGCCCAGGTTTGGATCTGATGACCGTTTGCTGTGGAGAGGATTCAAGAGCTAGACCAGAAATGAGAAGAATTTGCAGGAGTTGTGACTTTCACCCCTGTCTGAGCATTCTTCTGACTTAGATTCTTCTGACTTAGTTTAAAAAACGAAGGAAGTTAGGATGAAAGGAGGGAAAAACCTGGGCCCCATCCGAGCCCTACTGAATTGGAATATCTGGGCTTTGGGCCAAGGAGTTTGGAGTTTTAATAAGCTGCCTAGGTGATTCTTTTGTATACAGTTTGAGACGAAACATTGAAAACCAGTGGGTCACGTTGCTTTTGAAGGATGTCTAATTAAAATCTGCATGATACAGACAAATAATATGGCAAATTAGGTAACTGGGAATGCTAAAGAGGTGGTGTCTGCTGAGAATCAGAAAATAGAAACCCAGTTTCTGCAGTTTCTAGTCCAGGCACACTAGGACCTGCCCGTGCGACTGAATTTCCTATTCTAAGAGGTAGATGAGCAGGTGAGAAGTAGGGACGGAGGAGGTGGCCTGGGAAGGTGGCTTTGGAGACAGCTCTCTCCACCCACGTACAGCCGCTTCCTTGCGCTCTGCTGTGCAAACCTAAGACTTTGATTGCTTGAATCGGTGGCGATTGCTTCATGGAGTTTAATGAGGTTCATGCCCTATAGAGAAGCTCAGGGCTTCTCAAATGGTTCTTCCAGGGAGTGGCTTCTTGGATCAGAGCAATTCATATAATCTCTCCTCCACTGACAAGGGTCTGGCACAATCTGTCTGCGCTGACAGATTCCAGCTCTCACAGTGCCAGCTTGGTTTTGTCCAAACTGAGGGAGCGATCTCAGACAGTGCTGCTGGCCACAAATTTCAGTTTTAACCGGCAGTCTTCGTGCTGCTTAGCGCTGGATAGAGATCGAGGGCAAGAGGCAGACCCTCATGGAACAGACCCCTAGACACTGGTTCTGAACGTGGCTAGGAAGCCTGGATTCCCCTTGCAGGCCTTCCACGCTCTTCACCCAGAGAGGTGAGAGATCGCTGCTTCGTGGGGATAACATAATAGGAGCTATAATTTATGCACCTGGCACTGACTTACGTGCTAAAAGCTTTTCAATGGCATGTTACTAATAAGTACTATGACTGCACCCTTTTTCATCTGAGCAAATGGAGACACGTAGATAAGGTACCTGGACCAAGATTTACTGCCTCCATTCATCATGAGGGTGAGCCTGAGAAAGTGGAGATTTAGGATTCCTTCCCCACATCCCTATGAACTTGGGTCTTGCTTGGTCTTGGGTCTTGGTCTTGAGCTCTGTGGTTAGGGTCTGAACCAGGCCAGGCTCTGTTAGTATCTGGTCGGTACAGATGCAGTCTCCAACCCGAGCTGGAGCTGGAGGGATGGGGATTATATTCAGGACTTGAGAGAAAGAAGAAATAGGGTTAACGAGGGTTTTAGCTTTGGGATCTTAGGGGGGCCTCACCAGCTCAGGAGAGGAAGGAAGATTCTCAGAGTTAGGAGACGGCTGCATGTTTTCCTTTGGGTGGACCAGAGGGTAAGGCTCTTTCTACTAATCTAAGACTTTGAGGAGTCAACAGGACACCTAAAGCTCACTTCCTGTGTTCAGAGGTTCAGCTGGACCTAAGCCCATTGGGTCGAGGAGACTGGCCAAACCTGAATAACAGGGTCTTGGCCAAGTAGCTCAGATTTAGCTCAGTTTTGCTCATGTAACACTGAAAAAGCTTCATGGATGTGATTCATTTTAGAAAGATTTTGGGTGTAATGCCACAGAGGTGAGGTTCCTCCAATTTGTAAACTCTGAACTATTTTAAGATAATATCTTATATAAATCACAATTCTCTGTTTAAAACAAGATTCTCCCTAGTGTTCTTAAATTATTAACTTTTTGGCTCTTCCTTCAAGATTTACACATTATTTATGGATGATACATTTCTCTTCTCCAAGTCAAAGATGGAATTCCTGTCTTTGCGTCTCATCCAAATATTTACTGAGTACTTTTTCAATACAAAGTTGAAATTATACCATATGCCTGTATTATTTTTCCTCCTTAACATTTTCAAGAATATTTCAGAATATTTTCCTATGTCAGTCAACAACTGATTACTCACCTTATTTTGCGGAGGTGAATAATACTGTCATTCAGATAGACAATAATTATTGAAAAGTTTCTCTTGTTATTCCTCTGATTTCACTATTTGCAACTAAAAGAGCGAGAGAACCAGCAACAGTCTGAATGCTAACACTGTTGAGAATACGTTTGTTCAGAAGTCTTTTCTGTAAGTCACTATACTGGGTCAGATTTCGATCCTTTACCTGTTCTTGTTGTATAGAATCTCAGAAATCCCCAGAATGGCTCTTACTTCGATTAGTGACTGGTATAGTTGGTGCATCTTCTGTGCCTCAGTTCCCTCACTTCTAATGTACAAATCCCGGTAGCACCTACTTCATAGAGGAGCCGACATACGGAAAGAACGACACATTTTATTTAACTGCTTGCTCTTTTTACTGTGCTCCCACCAACCAATGTACATGGATGCCATTTTCGTGGCAAGTTTGACAGGTTTTTTGTGTTGTTGTTGTTATATATTAAGGAATACTAGCTTAAAGGATAAAAATCAGCTCCTTTTTATCGGCACTTTGATTACAAGTGAAGTTTGACATTTTATTTTGTAATTGTTTAGCCCCTTGTAGTTCCTTTGCATGAATTTTCTTCATCCTTTAGCTGGATTCTCACTGTTTTTCTGATCAATTTTATGAGCTCTTTTTAATGGCAACCCTTTCCTGTAATGTATGTTAGAGAGATTTTTCTGGTTTGTAAGTTACCACTTGTTTTTCTCTATTTATGATGGTGAGTCAGAGAGCACTGAGACAGCTTTAGTGAAAAAAAAGTCATACATGGGCTACCTGTTGAGCGGAGGTGAATGGTCTTTGCAAACTGCAGGAGCCGTGACAGTAGTTGAGGAGAAAAAGTCCTGCACCAGGGATGGGAGACCAAGGTTTTACACCAGATTTTGTCCCTCAGACAAGCCAGTTAACAAGTCTACACTCATATAGTCATCTAAAAAACGGCTCTTAAGGGAGTTCCCGTCGTGGCTCAGTGGTTAACACGTCCAACTAGGAACCATGAGGTTGCGGGTTCGGTCCCTGGCCTCACTCAGTGGGTTAAGGATCCGGCGTTGCTGTGAGCTGTGGTGTAGGTTGCAGATGTGGCTCGGATCCCACGTTGCTGTGGCTGTGGCAAAGGCCGGCAGCTACAGCTCCTGTTAGACCCCTAGCCTGGGAACCTCCATATGCCGTGGGTGTGGCCCTAGATAAGGCAAAAAGACAAAAAAAAATGGCTCTTAGGAATGATGGCAGAGAACTCAGCAAGATCAAATATGTTAGCATAAATCAGAGGAACCCCAAGTAACTGAGCTTATTGCTGTTTTTAAAATATTTTGAGATCTACATATATAAGAAGTCATCTTTGTATTTACAATTTATCCTGCTTGGTCACAATGGGCTTCCTATCCCTCCTGGCCGGGTTAGATTTTTATGAGGATATTAGCTCAATCTGCCTTCTGCTGGGAGCAACCCCCCCCCACACACACACAGACACACACACACACACACACACACACACACACACACACAGTCATGCACACACTTCTTTAAGTTAAATCTCACATCATCGTCTTACAGCGTTGCCAGGCTCGTTACCAGGCTCTTTCCAGACCCTCGGACAGCATTACCACAGAAATGATTCTTGCTTCCGTAAGACTCTCAGGCATGCAAAACATTTTATTGAAAGAGAGAGCATGTGCACAAGGGAAAAGGCAGAAGAAAAGTGCCAGCTTCCCAGGTAGAAGGGGCAAATTGCTTCAGTAACGACGGGGACGGTTTGTCTCATGATCCCTGATAATCCCCAGAAGTGATCAGACTTCTTTGATCAGCAGCTGGCGGCTCCACAGCTGGATCGGGAACAGGGAGCGTTTCCGGGGAGGGGAAGGAAACGCAGGGCAGTTTTCTGTAAGGAAACATAAGAACAGCTAAGGTTAAAATTTGAGCTCCTGGCCTTGTGGCAATTAGATATTCTCCTTAGTGTAACAGGGATAAAATCAGTCTTTTATTCCTTTGATCTTCTTTTTTTTCCTCCTCTTGGACCCAAGTCCCCAGGGCCTTTGTCTGTTAGCTTCCAAAGCCTGTTTTGTCCAAGGTCATTCCCTGGTCCTTTTCTAAAATGGCTGTTCTCTTGTCTGCCTGTGCCAATAGCGCGGCGTGCCCCTTAGCTGCAGTCCTCAGCCGAGTTACACTCTCTCTTTTACTTAGGAGACTGCCTGAGAAATACCCCTTTGTCCATCTAGATGGCCGGCTCCGTTAGGGCAGAAACCATGCTTTTGTTGTCGTTGACTGCAGAGGTCTGCACGTTTGCTCTGTCTGAGCAGGCCTTTGACGAATATTTTTCGAACGACTCGTGGGATGGTTAGACAGGCATAAAAGCATGTCAGAGGGCACAGCAATGGAAAGGACATGTAAGGAATGAATGTGTTGTGCTCAAGTGTTGATGAGCAGACAAGCACGTCTGGCTTCGAGAGTGGTGCGTGGAGGAGAGCCCTGGGACGTGGGCCTGGGAAGGCGGACTGCGTTTAATTGAGAAGCACCGTGGGTACCAGGAGGAAGAGTTTTACTGAATGGGACGTGCAGTGGGGAGCCACTGAAGAATTCTGAGCAGGCGTGGCGTATAAAAGGCCTGTGTCAAAAGGATGCGTGTGGCATTTAGAGTGGATTGGAAAAGTAAGGCTAGAGGAAGGAAACCCAGTTAAGGATTTCTTGCAATACTTCCTTTTGTTTATTTTTACTTTGGTTTAGAGTGTAATTAACTTACAATGTTGTATTAGTTTCACAGCAAAGTGAAACAATCATGCATATAAATATAGCTACTCTTTTTTCCCATATAGGTTATTACAAACTATTAAGTAGATTTTCTTGCGCTATGCAGTACTTTCTCATTAATCATCTATTTTATATAGCAATGTACATATGTTATTCCTACTCTCCCAAATCTTCCCTCCCCCCAATGGTTTCACCTATGGTAACCATAAAATTGATTTCAAAATCTGTTTGTTTTTGCTTTATAAATAAGTTCTTTTGTACCATTTTTATTAGAGTCTACATATAAGTGAGAGCATATATTTATCTTTCTCTGCTTTATTTCACTCAGCATGATAATCTCTAGATTCATCCATGTTGCTGCAAAAGGCATTATTTTATTCTTTTTTATGACTGAATAATATCTCATTGTATATAAATACCCCAGTGTTCATTGCAGCTCTTTACAATAGCCAAGACATGGACCCAGTCTGAATGTCCCTAGCCAGAGGAATGGATAAAGAAGATGTGGTACATATAATGCAATATATCCTTTCAAAAGCCACTAAGCACCTACTTCGGTCTGCTTCCACTAGAACTGGGAAAAAGTAGGCAAATGTGAGTGCCATTTCCGGGAAAGGGTGGACAATCACAGCTGGCACTACATGAGAGAGAGAGAGAAAAACAAAAAGTAACTGCTCCTACAGGTGATAAGATACTAGTTCTGGAAGGAGCCTGTTGGGTGATCTCAGGTGACAGTCTCAATTTTACAGCTGGGAAGCTGAGACCCAGAAGAGAAAGAGAACTGCCAACACTCACCGTGCACACTAGCAGCACAGGAATCACGAGGACATACGATTTCCTGAATCACACTTATTATCCTCTTTTTTACCTCAGTGACTAAGGGGATGCGTCTTTGCTGCAAACAATGGAGATGAGTTAGTAAGAGGATTATAAGTTGTGTTTTCTTTAGGTTGGGTTTGGAAAAGTGGTGAGACAGTCAAATGAAAATGGCAGGAATGTGGTGGGCAGGGAGTTTGGTGGGAGGTCAGAGCTGAGGTTCCGTGTTTTAGACTCCGTGGCACAGAGATGGTGACTTCAGATGAGCTGAAATTTTTCATCATGAATTCATTTACTATACCTGCAGCTACCCTTTTTTGAAAAAAAAAAAAACCACAGAGATTTGTTGAGCACTTAGCGTATGATAAATACTTAACCAGCATTTTATTTAGTCTCATCACAAACACTAGAAAAGAGATACTGTTATTCTCGCTGCCCCATTTTACAACGAGGAAGCAGGTCAGAACTTTCTCGATGTCTGTCAAATTCCTGGCCATCATTTAGAGCAGGCTTTCTCAGTCTCGTCACTATAGATGTTCTTGGCTGGTAATTGTTTGGCTGGGGTTAGGGGAAGCTGCTGTGTGCTTTGTCATGTGTTTGATAGCGTCCTTGGCCCCTACCTATTAGGTGTCAGTAGGTCGCCCCCTCTAGCTGTGACTAGATCTGCAGATATGGTCAAAGTTCACCTGATGGAGTTCAGATACCCTCTTCTGTTAAAAATGTTCCCCAAAAGGTTCAACTTGAGTTGATATACCCTTCCTCTGTATTCTTGTGCCACTTTCTGCCAAATTTTTTAATGTTTTTTATTTTGTTTTCTACATACCTTGTCTTCACAAGAAGCTTACGAAGTTTTTGAACACAGTCTTTCACATTTAATACAATGTTGGAAGCAAGCATTTTTCATCTTTGTTCCCTCTTCTGCATTTCTAGTGTCAGCCCCTGCCCCTACACTCCTGTTTAGATCCTCGTAAGTCTCTTACCTTGAAATAACTTGGCTGGTCTCCTAGCTTTTATTCTCCCTCTTCAAACCACATCATTCATTTCCTAAGTAAAGACTGACCCTAAAACACAGATGTAATCATGCGTTTCCTTCCTCCATGAAACCTTACTCAGAAACCATCCTTAGCCTAATATTGCAGGTACCCAACATTCTGGTCTGAGTATTTCTTTCAAGGATGATTTTTCATCACTTATGCATAAGCCTCACTTGCGTCAAACCTGAGTGTGTTTACTTTACATGTCGCATGACTTCCTGTCTCCGTGCTGTTGCTGCTCTTTCTTCCTCTCCTAGTCCTTTGATTTCTCTCCATCCTTCACATCTAAGCTCAAAGGCCAAAGGTGCACGTTTCAACTTTCTCCCCTCCAGCAGGAGGGGTTTCCTTCTTCTGCAGACACCTGCAGACCTCCATCAACACTGCTCTTAGGCCCCTCAGCAGTACCTGTCTGTGTCAGAATTAGGTCTGCGCGTGGATGTTTTTTCCCTTTTGCCTCATGAATTTTAAAGTCAAACAGACCCATGTTTAAGTCCTGATACTCGGAGTTCCCGTAGTGGCTCAGTGGTTAACAAATCCGACTATGAACCATGAGGTTGCGGGTTCGATCCCTGGCCTCGCTCAGTGGGTGAGGATCCGGCGTTGCCTTGAGCTGTGGTGTAGGTCGCAGACACGGCTTGCAACCTGCGCTGCTGTGGCTGTGGTGTCAGCCGTTGGCTACAGCTCCGATTAGACCCCTAGCCTGGGAACCTCTATATGCTGCGGGTGTGACCCTAGAAAAGGAAAAAAGACAAAAAAAAAAAATCCTGATACTCACTAGCTAGCCATGTTACCTTGGGTGAGTTAATTTAATTAATTTAGCTCATACCCCTCAGTTTTCTTTCTTCATTTTTAAATCAGGATAAAGTGGTAGCTACCTGGCAATATTGTTTGAGAATTCAATAAAAATGAGGAAAAAGTGCTTGACATGGCGCTTGGCAGGTAGGAAAAACAATAAGTGCTCTCTAAGGGTTACCTGCTGATTTGAGGCGGCACTGTTAGCATTAACGCCGGCTTTCTCTGAAATAGGCAGGCTCCGTCTTTCTGTTTTATACTTTGCTTGGCGATGCGCGAGAGATTCACTCATGAAGACTGAAATTATCAGGAATTTAAAGCTGCTGATTGTAGAGCCAGTACGGAAACGATAGGTGCGTATTCTAACCCTCAGAGAAAAGTAGCTTTGAAAGGATTTTGCAATAGAAATTTGGGATTTAGTGGATAATGGGGCCAGCCCTACAGACGGTTTCACAGGAGCTGACTGGAAGGTTCCCATGGCACAGAGAGAATGCCATGGGCTGAAGCAGATGGCACAACATCAGAGAGCACTGGGCAGACAAAGGCTGTGGAGCTGAAATGCCAAAGGCTGAAGGGGAGTGCATGGTTCAGGGAGCATGAGATGAAACCCCAGGCTTTGAGTCTGAAGCAGGCAGTTCCACTTGGCTGCCAGAATCTGTTTCTGTACATAGCCCAGTTTGTCCGACAGCCGATGTCAGCCTGTGGTCGAAGTCATTACCAGGATCCCAGCCGATGGATCCACTACAGACTCTTGTCCAAACCAAGGCTCATGCCCCCAGTGAAAGAGGGTAGAGCAGGAAGCGGGGAGATTTTTGAGACTTGATACCCCTGTTGGGAGCTAGGAGGGCTCCAAAGATAGTTTGAAAGAGAGCTGTGACATGTCTAGGGGCTCTGGTCACACAAAGTGTGGAGAACCCCACTCGGGTTTGTTGGGGGGGGGGCTTCAGAAAACAGGGCCAACCCATATGAACTGGCTTTTGGGATCAAGCCCCTGCAGAACAGGTAATCATAATATTAATAATGGGTAGCATGTATTGAGCCATTACCATACACCAGCTGCTTTGCTAGGAGCTGTAAATATATTGGGTCTTTTAACCCCTACAGTAACTCTGTGAAACAGGTGCTATTATCCTGACTTTCAAAGATGTGCAAAACAAGGTGCAGGTTTTATTTTATTTAAAAAAAATGTTCACCGACGTATAACTTGATTTACGATGTTGTGTTAGTTTGAGGGGTACAGCAAGTACCTGAGTTTATATCTATATCTGTATTCTTTTACAGATTCCTTTCCATTATAGGTTATTACAAGACAGAGAATATAGTTCCCTGGGCTACACAGTAGGTCTCTGCTGCTTTATCGCTCCTCCCCTGCGCCCCCACGCTGCTATCCCTTCTGTAACCATAAGTTTGTTTCTGTGTCTGTGAGTCTATCTCTGCTTTGTAACTAAGTTCATTTGTATCACTTTTTAAGATTCCCCATATAAGTGATATCGTATGATTTTTATCTTTCTCTGATTTACTTATACGATAATCTCTAGGTTAATGCATGTTGCTGCAAATGGCATTATTTCATTCTTTATGGCTGAGTAAATTTTCAGTGTGTGTGTGTGTGTGTGTGTGTGTCTGTGTGCACGTGTGCGCTGCATCTTCTTTATCCACTCATCTGTTGATGGACCTTTGTGTTGCTTCCATGTCTTGGTTATTGTAAATAGTGCTGCTATGAACACTGGGGTGCAGGGATCTTTTCAAATGAGTTTTCTCTGGATATCTGCCCAGGAGTGGATCACTGGATTAGATGGTAACTATATTTTTAGTTTTTTTAGGAACCTCTGTACTGTCTTCCGTAGTGGCTGTACCAGTTTACATTCTTATCAACAACTCCAGAATTTATTATTTGTAGACTTTTTGATGACGGCTATTCTGACTGGTGTGAGGTGATACCTCACTGTAGTTCTGATTTTCATTTCTCTAATAATGAGGGCTGTTGAGCATATTTTCATGTGCCTATTGTCTATCTGTGTGTCTTTGGAGAAATGTCTATTTAGATCTTGTGCCCATTGTCCATTGTTTGATTGTTTGTGTGTGTGTGTGTGTTTTTTTTTTTTTTTTTTTTTGGCGTATGGTTTCCTTTGCCATGCAAATCTTTTAAATTTAATTAGGTCCCACTTGTTTATTTTTATGGCAGATTTTAAATGATTTGCCCATCATCACATTTGTATTATATAGCAGAGGTGAGGTTTGAATTCACATCAGATTTATTTATTTAGTTGCAGCACCTCTGCTCTTAACTACTGGAATTGCCGCAGTTCAGAAAAGGAGACGGAAAGAGTACGTGGTACAAGTTCTTGTTTCTACAGAAAAGCTAACTAATGTTCAAAGGCAGGAGTAACTGTCCCAAGTTCCAAGGGGAACCAGTCAATGCAGAGCTGGAGCGGGAGGCTCAGATCTGGCTTATATGATGCTCTGGACAGGAGGCCAGAGTCGAAGGGGCAGGAGGGCTCATTTGACCGCCTTGCCTTATACCTCCCGGGACATGGTTGGCCCAGAGCCTGGGCAGGATAAGCCTGAAGGAGCGCGCGTGTGACCAGGGTGTGCAGGTTGAGGGGCTGCATGTGCAGAAAGCCTGGCAGCTTGCCTTTCCGTGATGGCCAACACGAGGAGAAGTGCGACAGCGTGGCAGGCCTTTCCATTCTTTCTCCTTACTTGAGCGGATTGTCCTATGAATGATCAATTGGACCTTATTTTACAAGGAAATGAATGCATTACAAATGTTAAATATGCCATCATTTACAAATTGGAGAGATCTGAGTGCCTTTTGCAGGTTAATCCCCATCAGATATGGGAAAAAGCATTGACTTAAAGTGCAAAGTACCCTTACATAAGAAATCATCTATCGGGGGAAAAAAATAAAATTATCAAAAGGCATGATAAACACAAAAAAAATTTTTTTTTTCTTTTTAGGGCTGCACCCGCAACATATGGAAGTTCCCAGGTTAGGGGTCCAGTTGGAGCTGCAGCTGCCGGCCTTCACCACAGCCACAGCAACACAGAATCCAAGCCGTGTCTGCAACCTACACCACAGCTCACGGCAACTCCAGATCCTTAACCCACTGAGCGAGGCCAGGGATCGAATCCACAACCTCATGGTTCCTAGTCGGATTTGTTTCCGCTGCGCCACGACGGGAACTCCAATCAATGAGATTTTAAACTTTTGTTTTTTCCTCACCTTTATGTTTGAGAATGTTCAACAAGTATCTTCCTGAGAGTGTGAGGCCGATTAAAATCACTTTGACCGAATAATTCTTGACATTACAGGGAAAGAATGATACATCACATACTCAAGAACAATAATAACTTGCCTGATGCCTGTGTTATTTTGGTGGGTGGGACCAGAAGGGGAGGAAACTTAATTTCTGTTGTTAACATTGCATGTTTCCTGGTGGACTGTGTTCCCCAAACGTCTCCACAGCTGGGATAACATTTCTTAAAATTTATTTTCAGTAGTGGGTACCAGATAGAGGATGTGGACTTCTGTTTTCTGAATGTCTATAGGAATGGTTATGAGGAAGTATGCCTTGTAATATTTTTGCTCTTGTTGATATTCTTCTTTAAAACATCTCAAGTCCCAGCCAGCACTGATATTGTCATTACGTTGCATTGCAGTTCAATGATAACTGTTGAATTACTTATCTCCAACTCTAAGCAGCTACAAGCCCTGAGGAGGCAGAACCAAGTCCTTTGTTCTCCTACAAAACTGAATTTACTCAGAATCTAGCTCTAACTTAACCTACACTGCGGCGTTCTCATCAGGTTTTATTGATTAGTTGTTACCTCCCTTTGTTTCTCTTGCACTTTATTGTGTTACAGTGGTATTTACTCCCCGGTATCATAGGCGGTTAGATGTGTCATGCTTTTGGCCATATATAGAATTCATTTTGAATAAAATCCTTCCTTACTCATATTCCTAGTGTGGAACCTATAATATGTTGGTGATTTAAACTTAGGAACTTGGCCCATCTCAGAAATCTCTCCTTTGACTTTCCAAAATTGATAATGACTTTATCCTAAAATACGGCCTTCCTTTTATATCCCAAGTGATGTTGACGGATCTTCATCTCCTCACTCACACAGGCTAGACTTTGGAACTTTTTTTTTTTCTTAATGGATTTTATTTCAATTATAGGTGTACATAAATCATCGCAAGTCAATTTGACAGATTTTGTATCCCAAACCCACAGTGCATCCCCCCAGCCCCCAGATTGTCTTATTTGAAAAACCAAGGTTTTCAAAGTCTGTGAGTCGTTGTCTGTTCTGCAAAGAGGTTCATTGTGTCTTTTTAGTTTCCACATGTAAGTGGTAGCGTTGGGTGTTGTCGTCTAATTGTCTGACTGGTTTCACTTCGCATGATAATTTCTAGGTCCATCCATGTTGCTATAAATGTTGGTAATTCGTTCCTTTTAATGGCTGAGTAATATTCCATTGTGTGTATGTACCATATCGTCCTATCCACTGCTCTGTCGATGGGCATTTAGGTTGTTTCCATGACCTGGCTATTGCATAGAGTGCTGCAATGAACACTGGAGTACATGTGTCTTTTCAAGTCATGGTTTCCTCTGGATAGATGCCCAGGAGTGGGATTGCTGGATCAAATGGTAATTCTATTTTGAGTTTTCTGAGGAATCTCCATACTGTTTTCCACAGTGGCTGCACCAGTTTGCATTCCCACCAACAGTGTAATAAGGATCCTTTTTCTCCACACCCTCTCCAGCACTTATTGTTTGTAGACTTTTTGATGATGGCCATTCTGGCTGGTGTAAAGTGGTACCTCATAGTGGTTTTGATTTGCATTTCTCTAATGAGCGATGTTGAACATCTTTTCATGTGTTTATTTGCCATCTGCATGTCTTCTTTGGAGATTTGTCTGCCTAGATCCTGTGCCCATTTTTGGATGGGGTTGTTTGTTTCTTTGGTATTGAGCTGTAGGAGGTGTTTGTAAATTTTGGATATTAATCCCTTGTCAGTTGAATCATTTGCAAATATTTTCCCCCATTCTGTGGGTTTTCTTTTCGTTTTGCTTAGGGTTTCCTTTGCTGTGCAGAAACTTTTAAGTTTAATTAAATCCCATTTGTTTATTTCTCTTGTTATTGTCCTTACTCTGACAGATGGATCTAAGATGTTGCTGTCATTTATGTCAGAGAGTGTTTGGCCTATGTTTTCCTCTAAGACTTTTCTAGTATCTGGTCTTATATCTAGATCTTTAATCCATTTTGAGTTTCTTTTTGTGCATGGTGTTAGGAAGTGCTCTAGTTTCATTTTTTTACATGTGGCTGTCCAGTTTTCCCAGCACCACTTATTGAAGAGGCTGTCTTTTGTCCAATGTATATTCTTGGCTCCTTTGTCATAGATTAGTTGATTATAGATGCGTGGATTTAATTCTGGGCTTTCTATCCTGTTGCACTTATCTATATTTCTGTCTTTGTGCCAGTACCATACGGTTTTGATGACTGTAGCTTTGTAGTATAGTCTGAAGTCAGGGAGCCTGATTCCTCCAGCTCCATTTTTCTTTTTTCAGGATGTCTTTGGCTATTCTGGGTTTTTTGTGTTTCCAGACAAACTTTAAACTATTTTGTTCTAGTTCTGTGAAAAAGGTCCTTGGTAATTTGATAGGGATTGCATTGAATATGTAGATTGCCTTGGGTAGTATTGTCATTTTGATGATATTGACCCTTCCAATCCAAGAGCATGGTATGTCTTTCCACCTGTTCAAGTCATCCTTGATTTCTTTTATCAGCACCTTATTTTCAGAGTACAGGTCTTTTGTCTCTTTAGGTAGGTTTATTCCTAAGTATTTGATTCTTTTTGATGCAATGGTAAATGGGATTGCTTCCCTAATTTCTCTTTCTGATCTTTCATTGTTAGTATATAGAAATGCAATTGACTTCTGTGTATTAATTTTATATCCTGCAACTTTGCCAAATTCATTGTTGAGCTCTAACAGTTTTCTGGTAGAGTCTTTAGGATTCTCTAGGTATAATATCATGTCATCTGCAAAAAGTGATAGTTTTACTTCTTCCTTTCCAATCTGGATTCCTTTTATTTCTTTTTCTTCTCTGATTGCTGTAGCTAGGACTTCCAGAACTATGTTGAATAGTAGTGGTGAGAGTGGACATCCCTGTCTTTTCCTGATCTCAGTGGGAATTCTTTCAGCTTTTCACCATTGAGAATGATGTTAGCTCTGGGTTTATCATAGATGGCCTTGATTATGTTGAGGTAGGTTCCCCCTATGCCCACTTTCTGAAGGGTTTTTATCAGAAATCGGTGTTGGATTTTGTCAGAGGCTTTTTCTGCATCTATGGAGAGGATCATATGTTTTTTATTCTTCAGTTTGTTAACGTGGTGTATCACACTGATTGATTTGCAGATACTGAAGAACCCTTGCATCCCTGGGATAAATCCCACTTGATCGTGGTGTACAATCTTTTTAATGTATTGTTGGATTCGGTTGGCTAGTATTTTGTTGAGAATTTTTGCATCTATGTTCATCAGTGAGATTGGCCTGTAATTTTCTTTTTTTGTGGTATCTTTGTCTGGTTTTGGTATCAGGATGATGGTTGCTTCATAGAATGAGTTTGGGAGTGTCCCTTCCTCTGCAATTTTTTGGAAGAGTTTCAGAAGGATAGGCATTAGCTCTTCTCTAAATGTTTGATAGAATTCACCTGTGAAACCATCTGGTCCTGGACTTTTGTTTGTTGGAAGTTTTTTAATCACAGTTTCAACTTCAGAACTTGTGACTGCTCTATTCATATTTTCTATTTCATCTTGGTTTAGTCTTGGGAGATTGTACTTTTCTAAGAATTTGTCCATTTCTTCTAGGTTTTCCATTGTATTGCCATATAGTTGCATGTAGTAGTCTCTTTTGATCCTTTGTATTTCTGTGATGTCTGTTGTGAATTATCCTTTTTCATTTCTAATTTTATTGATTTGTGTCCTCTCTTTTTCTTGATAAGTCTGGCTAAGGGTTTATCAATTTTGTTGATCTTTTCAAAGAACCAGCTTTTAGTTTCATTGATCTTTTCTATGGTTTTCTTTGTTTCTATTTCGTTGATTTCTGCTCTGATCTTTATGATTTCTTTTCTTCTACTGACTTTAGGTCTTGTCAGTTCTTCCCTCTCTAGCTGATTTAGATGTAAAGTTAGGTTGTTTATTTGAGCTTTGTCTTATTTCCTGAGGTAGGCTTGTATTGCTATAAACTTTCCTCTTAGAACTGCTTTTGCTGCATCCCAGAGGTTTTGGGGTGTCGTGTCCTTGTTGTCATTTGCTTCTAGGTATTTTTTAATTTCCTCTTTGATTTCTTCAGTGATCACTGGTTATTTAGTATCATGTTGTTTAGTCTCCACGTATTTGTATTTTTGGCCATTTTTTTCTTGTTGTTGATTTCCAGTCATATAGCATTGTGGTCAGAGAAGATGCTTGAAATGATTTCAATTTTCTTAAAGTTACTGAGGCTTGATTTGTAACCCAGGATGTGATCAATCTTAGAGAATGTTCCGTGCGTACTTGAGGAGAATGTGTATTCTGTTGCTTTTGGATGGAATGTCCTATAAATATCTATTAAGTCCATCTGATCTAATGCTTCATTCAGGGCCTGTGTTTCCTTATTGATTTTCTGCCTGTATGACCTGTCCATTGCTGTAAGTGGGGTGTTAAAGTCCCCCGCTGATGGTGTTATTGTTGATTTCTCCTTTTAAGGTTGTTAGCAGTTGCCTTATATATTGTGGTGATCCTATGTTGGGTGCATAGATATTTAAATTGTTATAGCTTCTCCTTGGATTGATCCTTTGATCATTATGTAGTGCCCTTCCTTGTCTCTTAAAATGTTCTTCATTTTAAAGTCTATTTTGTCTGATGTGAGTATTGCTACTCCAGCTTTCTTTTGATGCCCGTTTGCATGGACTATTTTCTTCCATCCTCTCACTTTCAATTTGTATGTGTCTCTAGAAGTGAAGTGGGTCTCTTGAAGACAGCATATATATGGGTCTTGTTTTTGTATCCATTTGGCTAGTCTATGTCTTTTGGTTGGGGCATTCAGTCCATTAACATTTAAGGTATTGATGTATATGTTCTTATTGCCATTGTATTAACTGTTTGGGGTTTTTGTTGCTCTTTTTTTCTTCCCTTATTCTCTTGTTGTCTCCTCTCACAAGATGGCTATCTTTAATGTTGTATTTGAGTTGATTTTTCTTATTTGCTTGTGTATCAATTGTAGATTTTTGGTTTGCAGTTACCCTGAAGTTTTGATATAGGAGTCTATATATAACTGA
>PVHT021183659.1:5504000-5593484 GCA_004024745.2 Catagonus wagneri
TTGTTGCTCTTTTTTTCTTCCCTTATTCTCTTGTTGTCTCCTCTCACAAGATGGCTATCTTTAATGTTGTATTTGAGTTGATTTTTCTTATTTGCTTGTGTATCAATTGTAGATTTTTGGTTTGCAGTTACCCTGAAGTTTTGATATAGGAGTCTATATATAACTGAGATTGTATTAAGTTGTTGGTTTCTTAATTGCATGTGCTTCTCCAGTGACCTGCATTTGTGCTCTCTTCTAATGATTACTGATTTTGGTAGCATAATTGTGCGTGTATGATTTAGTATCTTTACTGTATATATATGCCTTTATTGGTGGGCCTTGTCATTTGAGGTGTTTTTGTTTCTGGTTGTGGCCTTTTCTTTTCTGCCTAGAGAAGTTCCTTTAGGATTTGTTGTAAAGCTGGTTTAGTGTTGCAGAAATCTCTTATCTGTAAAGGTTTTGCTTATCTGTAAAGGTTTTGATCTCTCCTTCAAATCTGAATGAGAGCCTTGCTGGATAAAGTAATCTTGGTTGGAAGTTTTTCCCTTTCATCACATTTAGTATATCATGCAACTCCCTTCTGGCCTGCAGAGTTTCAGCTGAAAAATCTCCTGATAACCTTATTGGGGTTCCCTTGTATGTCATTTGTTTCTTTTCCCTAGCTGCTTTCCATATTTTCTCTGTCTTTAATTTTGGTCATTTTGATTAATATGTGTCTCGGAGTGTTCCTCCTTGGGTTTATTTTATATGGTACTCCTTGTGCTTCCTGGATTTGAGTGTGTGGTTCCTTTTCCATATTAGGGAAGTTTTCAGCTGTAATCTCCTCGAATATTTTTTCTGTTCCCTTCTCTCTCTCTTCTCCCTCTGGCACCCCTATAATATGGATGTTGGTGCGTTTAACATTATCCCAGAGTTCTCTGAGACTCAGCTCATTTCCTTTCAATCTTTTATCCCTTTTCTCTTCTGCATTAGTGATTTCCACTAATCTGTCCTCCACCTCACTGATCTGTTCTTCTGCCTCCTGTATTCTACTGTTGGCTGCTTCTAATGAATTTTTTATTTCAGTTACTGTATTTTGCATCTTTTCTTGTTTAATTTTTACAGCTTCTATTTCTCTGCTAAGTGTTTCCTGTAAATTATCAATCTTTACCTCCAGTCTATTTCCAATGCCTTGCATCATCTTCAGCATCAACAGTCTAAAGTCTCTTTCTGGGAGGCTGATAATCTCCTCATCATGGAGCTTTTTTTCTGGGCTTTTCTCTTTCTCCCTTATCTGAGTTTTAGTTTTCTGTCTTTTCATTTTTATAGGTTTTTGGTGTGGTGATCTTTTTGCCAACAATAGAGTTGTAGCCTCTCTTAGTTCAGGTGTTTGCCTCCCCTGTGGCTAAAGTTGGTATGGAGGGGGCTTGCTGTAGGCTTCCTGATGGAAGGGAGTGATGCCTGCTCACTGGTAGGTTGGGCTGATTCCTCTCCCTCTGATGGGTGTGGCTTTGTCTCTGGATGAGATTAGAGGCTAGCTGTGTGCCTGAGGGGTCTTTAGGCAGCCTTTTTACTGATGGGTGGGGCTGTGATCCCACCTGGATTGTTGTTTGGCCTGGGGCTTCTCAGTGCTGATGGGAGGGACCAGATTTCCCCAGAAATGGCCCCCTCCACAGAAATGCAGGCTGCTGAATGTCCCTGAGAGCTTCACCTCCAATGCCCTTCCCCCACATCAAGACACAGTCACCCTGTTTTCCCAGGAGATCCTCCAGGAATAGCAGTCAGGTTCCACCCAGATTCCTGTGGAGACTGCTTTGCCCTGAGACCCAGTGCACGTGAAAGTCTGTGTGTGCCTTTCAAGAATGGGGTCCTGTGGAGCTCCTGCACACAAGCCCCACTGGCTTTCAATGCCAGATGCTCCACGGGCTCTTTCTCCCTGTGCCCGATCCCCAGGCATGGGGATTTGACGTGGGGCTCAGAACTCTCAGTCCTGTAGCTGAGTCTCTGTGATGCAGTTACTGTCCAGTCTGTGGGGCTTCCCACTCAGGAGGTATGGGGTTGCTTCTATCACGTAATCGCCCCTCCTGTCTCTTGATGTGGTTTCCTCTTTGTCTTCTGGAGCAGAGTATCTTTTTTGGAAGTTTAGAGTCCATTTGGTTGAAGGTTGCTCGGCATTTGGTTGTAGTTTTGCTGTTTTTTGGGAGAGAAGTTGAGCTCCAGTCCTTCTATTCCGACATCTTAATCCAATCTCCTCTAGACTTTGGAACTTAATCCTTTCTACCTTTTACCATCCACACTCTACATCCGATGAACCACTAAACTCTATTAAATTTACCCACTGAATAACCACTGTCTATATTCCTTCCATTTCCAAGGTTGCTTGAGTTAATTGAACGTGGCCCATTGCTTTTTACCTGGGTCTCTGGCCTCACACTTCCTTCCTCTTTAACTCACACTTGCCAAAATTATCAGAGTTAAATTCTAAAGAAAATGAATCAAATCATGTATTTTTTTGTGCCTAAATTTATTAAATACTCCAAATTCCAGCCCATTATCTATAGAATGTACCCAATACCTTCTAGCATGGCAAAAAAATCTTTATAGCTCTGGCACTTTTTTGGATTAATGCCAGGAACTCTATTCTTTCATTCCGCAGTCACTGGATATTTGTCTTACATCCACTTTTTTTTTTTTTTTTTTTTTGCTTGCCACTGGGCAAGGCATTGTGTGTAATATATTTTGGATGCATATAGAATCATATATATTGCATATCATATATGGATATCATATATTGGACAAAGTGATGGAAAGGACCTAGTGAGGACTCTGAGAAGCTAATACAAGTAGGGAAAAGCCATGTATAAACTCACACATATGACTAGGTGCATATGTTTAATCTCACATTAGAGAAAACATAATTTTATGGGCTTGAGAGGATGTCTCTGCTTCAGAAAGTTGAAGACATCAGAGCAGGCTTTTGAGTAGTTACGCAAGACTTTCTCAAAGGGGCAGAGAGGAGGAAGTCATTTAAAGCACAGGTGACAGCACAAAGAGACAAGGAAGCCTGTGAGAACTTATGTACTTGGGGAAGGAAAAGTCTCAGGTGGGAGGGCGGAACTGGTTGTAATGAGGGGCAGTTCCTGGAGAGGAGATGGGCAGGGTGTGCTGGGTTTAAAGAAACATTGATGCAACTCTGATGGTTCTGAACTTTCCCTCCCTTAAAGACCTTTATAAGTTTTTATTACTCAGAGACCAGTGAAACAATAATATATGCATGTCAGATAGACGCACCTGTCTGTGCTCTTGTGTGTGATGAGAAGGAGGTAGAGGCTGGAAGCACAGGAATCAGTATGGAGACAATCAAAATGACCTGAGTTTGTGAAGACGGAGAATGTGAACTAAGGTGGTACTGATAGCATGAACAGTAGATCCTGGATTCCAAAGAGAATCCTAAGTTTGAGTTAACAGGGCTTTTGTTAAATTTAGGTATGCACGTGTCTATTTCATTGACTGTGGTCATGACAGTTTCACATATGTATATATGTGTGTGCAAGATTATGAAACTGCAGCTTTTAAATACTTTGGGTATGCCAATTAAATCTCAAAAGAAAGAATGGAGTGTGCATACATATAATTTCATATGTTTATATTAAAGAAGTTTAGTTAATTGAAATTATAATACTGTAAATAAATTTGAAAGGGTTAATTGAGTAATTGATTTATATACTTAGCACTTCAAGTTGAGATTTTGCTATTTTACCCTCAGGATTACAATATCAAAGAGAGTTAACTTTGTTAATTTTACTAAATTTATGAGAATTCATTAGACCTGAAAAAGTACTTATTTGCTGAATCACATAATTAAAATACTTGAATGGGAAATTAAGTTTGCATATGCAGTTTTAAAAACTTTAGTGCATTTAGTTGACAAATACTTAAAAAGTTAGCAAATATTTTTCTGGGGCTATTGAAAAGTTGTAAAGCAGAGAATATCACACACCGTCCAGTGCTACAAGAATAAAGTCATTAGCTACTGCAGTCACTGACTGACCCACAGTGCACCCTGGAAGAAATTCAGAACAAAAAACAGGACGAGGCACTCTGTACTTTGGAAAAACAGACCACTTAAAGAGTTAGATGTATATGTTGGGAAGAATTTTAATAAACAATGCTCCTTGCATCTTCCTGTATATAGGAAAGCACTGAAATCATTTGCAGGGACACCTGTTCCTTGTGACTAGTGGTTATTTTTACCAAGGTGTGCGCTTGGCTGCACAAATTCCCTAGCCAAAATCACATATGTCCTGGCTTCTCCCCCTACGTCTTTGGAGCAATTCCCTCAAAGCTACCAAGAGGCTGTTTCCCAGGCTATTGTCTTCAGTAAGGTCCCTGAAAAAAAACTGAAACCCACAACTCTTAGAGCCCGTTTTTTTCTTTCAGTTGACAAAGTGATTTTGAAAATTTGTTTAAAATGTTACATAAACAGAACAAGATTTGCAAATTAATTTAATTGCTTCCAAGGTAACCTCTAAATTTTCACTGCCCGAGGCCGCTTTCATTTAGAGGAAGAGCCTCTGGTGGCCTCTACAGTGGACCTTAAGCTACTGCAAATAAAGGTTTGGTGACAGAACAAATAACCTTAAGACTTGTGGTATAGATCAGGAAAACCACAGATCTAATAGCACCAAAGGCAGGTGTTTGCCCTCGCTTCTCACTGTGTGTCTGTTTTCGCTGTAGGAGAGCAAAATTTTCCCACCCTAAATTTGGCATGAGGATTAATTTAGGCTGATTATTTTTAAGAAACAGAAGACTGAGGAAGCCTTTCTTTTTACCTCCCACTTAGCTGCTTAAAGAATTTAGGTAACAGGTCTGTTCCCAAATGAGATACCTGCAAAGAAAACAGGCGTGGTGCGGTGGGGGAAACTCAGGCAGGACCTGGAGTCCAGAGTCCGCTCTGTCCCTCAGCCTCTGTAGGTCTGCAAACATTTGCTTTTCCATCACTTCCTCTCCTTTGACGTCCCAAACTGCAACCTGCCGCATCCTCTTTTGTCTGTAGCTGAAGATAGATAGTATTTAAGGTGACGGCTTTGACCATTTGGGCAAATTACTCATTTTTCCTGGGTCTCTCTTGTGGATGCATGTTATTCAACTTTCATTTTACTTTCTCGTGCTAATATGTCTCATGGCAACTTAATTCTTAGACCAGCCAGAAAAATCTAGAAGGGAAAATTTCTTCCTCCCTGACACTTGCAAACATGAAACACAAAACAATCAATTCTTCTTGTTTTCAAGGAGGAAAACGAAATCCTAGAAATGGGATTGGGACAGATGTTGCATGAATGGCTGATTAAAAGTTTGAACTTTAGAACTCCCATCGTGGCACAGCAGGTTAAGAACCTGACTTAGTGTCCGTGAGAATGCAGGTTCAATCCCTGGCCTCGTCTAGTGGGTTAAGGGTCTGGCATTGCTGCAAGCTGCGGCATAGGTCACAGATGCAGCTCAAATCTGGCGTTGCTGTGGCTGTGACATAGGCTGGCTGCTGCAGCTCTAATTCAACCCTGGCCTGAAAACTTCAATATGCCACAGGTACAGCCCTAAAAAAAGAGAAAAAAGGTTGGAACTTTATGTTAAAGGGGCTATATTGAAGGTATTTAAGCAGCAGAGATCCCTGATCAAAGTTGTTTTTAGGGATATTGGTTTGGTGGTAGTTTGAGAGAGTTCAAATTAGGAAGGGATCATACACAGAAGGGCAATAATGTGACGAGATCTCTCTGAACTGGAGAGATGTCGTGGAAACTGCCATAGGTTTAAGAAATAACTCTCAAGAGATTTGGCCCCTGATTAAATCTGGAGACCAGAGATAAGAGAGTCTCAGGGGTTCATGCTTTGGCCATTGGTCCCCTGAGGGGACTCAGGAGGGGGAGGGGAGCCGGCTGGGACGATGAACAAGTTTATGGTCACGACAGGATTTACACCCAGTGGACACAAGGATGTGAATATGTTATTGTCTGTCCTCCTGACTGGTGAATTAAAGAAAGAAATCAACCCATCAGCCCTGCAGAGTATACAATGGTGCCTTTTGTCAACAATGAGGGTGGGCGTGGCTGAGGGACTGGAGTTTAAAGGCTCAACTAAAGATACCCTTAATAAATACACCTGACCCCTGAACTGTGTGCGGGCTAGAGGCACCAGCCCTTCGCACAGCTGAAAATCCACGTCGAACTTTACAGTTGGCTCTCTATCATGGTTCTGCACGTGCAGACTGCACAGACCTCAGATTGTGTAGTATTATAATAGTTATTTAGGGGAAAAAAATTTGCAGGTAAGTTGGCTCACACAGTTCAAACCCTTGTTGTTCAAGGCTCAACTGTAATGTAACCCTTTTCTATATCATAATTTTTTTTTTATCATTTGAATTCACAATTTCTTCCAAGCGTGTATTGTTAGCAACTTTTCCAAGTACCTCTTTGGACTTAGCTGCTCCATGGCTGCCTGGCTCAGCCTCCTGTCCCGTTTTCCAAGACCTCTTCCTATTTCTTGGCAAGAAAGCAACCTCGAGGAGGTACTTACAATTGTGCATGAAAGAAAGTAAGACTAGAACTTTAATATTTTAAGGAACTTGGTTAAGGCGATTGGTTCTCATCCTTGGCTGGTGAGCACTGACTTTCTTTCTCCCAGCGAATGAGTTAAAAATAATTTAATAAAGGACACAATTCTTACTTTAAGATAGCAACCTGATATGCCAGTGCTATTGTTAGTTTAGAGCACAGCTAGTGAGTTTCAGAGCGACAATTTAAACCCAAGTCATCTTACCCCTAAAGCTCATATTCTTAATTATAACTAAAGCTTCTCCCAGTAAAGTGGTGGATTTAAACTTAATGTTCCCTAATTGCTGTTCCGTGGTGGGGTTTTGGTGGAAATAAGAAACGTCTGTAGGGGGTTACCTTTTTTTTTTCTGGTCTGGTAATTGGGGCTTTTCTTAAGAGACTGACTGAAATTCTTTTGTCTGTTAGCTCTAAGCCTGTTTTGGCACTTGGTCAGCCCCTGGGGTGACAGACTTTGGGGAAACACCGATGCCTCTCTGCTAAACAAGGTTAACCAAGCTTCTCCACCCTTAGCACAGTGATGGGCTGCCTCCTCTTAGTCACGACACTTGGATTTTAAATCAGAATTTTTTGTGTTCAATTTTTTAAGAACTAGCGTTACATTTTTGTCAGCATTCCCTTTTTATATTTCTAAACTAATGAGAGATAAGGCGCATGTACTCATTAGGAAAGTCCCTCGGGGAGTTCCCATTGTGGCTCAGTGGAAACTAATCCGACTAGTATCCATGAGGATGCGGGTCCGATCCCTGGCCTTGCTCAGTGGGTTAAAGATCCAGAATAGTGATAAACTGTGAAGTAGGTCGGCGACTGCCGTGTAGGCTGATGGCTGTAGCTCCGATTCGACTCCTAGCCTGGGAACTTCCATGTGTTGTGGGTACAGCCCTAAAAAGCAGAAAAAAAAAAAAGGTCACTCAGAAGGCCTCTAGGAGGTCAGAGGATTTTTCCAACGAAGACCTGTAGGTGTTCAAGGTTCTTTCCACAGGGTCATAAAAATGTAAATGCTCTAATTAGCCTGTGCTCAGTACTCATTTAAAAACAATGTTTCCCATGAAACATCTTCAGAAATCAGATTATGTGTAGGGATAGATAGGAAAATCAGTCTTTAGAACTTGAGTAATATATTGAGCAATGTGTCCATGGCAGAAGCTCAAGAAAGGCCAAGATTAATTTCCTTTTTGTGCCATTACTGTTAGGCTCTAATTTAAAGAGAACTGTGTTGGGTGAAGTTATCCATTTAGATGATGAGCACAATGTATAAAGCCAGCTGGAAAGTAATTTATAAGGTTACAATACTATGTATGTGATACAATTTTTTTTTTAATCCATTGCCTTTAGATTAAATATTTTGCTATTTAGTTGAAAGATCCCTTAGGGAAAAATGTGCTCTAAATAAATTTTTTCCTTTGAAAAAAATTGAAGGGGATGGTTGTCAGGAAGCAAGTGATACGGTCCATGAAATTTGAAGGATAAGAGGTGGAACCAGGCAAAGAGGAGGAAAAATAGTGTTTGAGATGAGGGTAATTTTTCTAGAGTCTAGTTGAGAAAGAGAGATTCGGAAATGAGACAGAAGGAAAAAATTCGGAGAGATTGTGGAACCTGTCAAAAGGGAGCAGGAAATGTAATAAACAGAAGTTGAGACAGAGGATGGCAGAGGAGAAAGCAAGATGGAAGAGTCAGAAAAGGGAACTGAGAAGGGAGGAGAAGGTGCTGCAGTGGGGAAAGGTAAACAACGACTCAAAAGATGGGAGAACAATCAAAGAGAATTAGGAAGAAGGAAAAAGAAGAAACTCGAGGGAAGAAAGGAAAGGGGAGGGAGCAGAAGGCGGGGCCTCCCTAACCTCCTGCTTTTGAAGTTTCCCTCCCACACAGCTTGCTCACTTCCTCTTCCTTCTTCTCCTCGCTGCTCCCCATTTCAAACCTGACGCCAAAAGGGAGCGAGCTGGTGAGGTCCTCGAAAGTAGGGCAGGAAAGCTCTTGGGAGGACCACAGGTCACCACGGTGTGTCGTGACCCCCTCTGGGTTGGCGGGTGGGTTTCGGTTCACACCCTGGCTTTGACTGATGCTCATGGCCCTGGCATGGAGGAGTCTCCTGGCCTCGGCGGAAACGGGTACAGAGATCAAGCCCAGGGGCTTCTCATGCCCTTGGTAATAGTGGTGCCATCTGGATAAGGGTTTCTTATCTTTGGGCTGGAACCATAAATAAACTGAAACCCCCGTCTCTTCAGACCCTAGTTTTGTCTTCTTTTTTTTTTCTTCTTCCTTAAATTCTTTTATCCTTGGAGAATGATTTCCCAGTTCCTGGTGTCTCACCTATGAAGGTACATAAAAGACCTGTTTTTCCAGGATTTTGTCCCTGGGACCTTCTTACCGCTGTTAAGTTGCCATGCTCATGTACCAAATATCGGTGCTTCACTGGATGTCAGACCCATGGTAGAGAATGGCATTAACATAAAAAATAAGATGGAGTCTGTAGTCAAGTGACATCGTCTGGCCAGTAACGGGGCAATGGCAGCCCTGTGCTGGGAGTGGAAAGCCTGGGTGCTATCATGGGGCCTGGTGGGAGCTCTCACCCAGCCTCGCAGGTGAAGGTTAGAAGGCAGAGAAGGTTAGGAAGAAAGTAATACAAAAATTAAAACCTGGAAAGTTCACAGAAGTAAAATCTGAGAAAGAAGAGAAGGAAAGTAGTAGTGTTCGAGGCAAAGGAATAGCATGGCTGAGTGGGGAACAGAAAGTAGTTGAGCACTGCTGCAAAGAAGAGAGAGTGTGTTCAAATGACGTGTGCTGTGGGGCCGAGGTGTGATGGTAAAGCTGTTGTGAAAAAAACAAGGGAAGTGATGCGTGAACAACAGTGAAGCAATATGAATTCTGACTTTGTAGATAAGAAAGTAGCTTTTAGACAAGAGTACACTAAAAAAGAGTGAAATCCTGCTACCTTTGTTTACTAGGCGATTTAAATCTTGGAAATACCGCTGCCTATGTTAATGTTTTTCTTGGCTGTTAAATACTTTTGCAAGATACATATCGGGATTAGTTTATGTTTTTCGGAACTTTGGCTTAGCACAGTGGTTTCTGTTCCTTCCGACACCTAGTGGAATTTGTTGTCTACATTTTAAAGACTCCCCAGGACAGGTCCCAGAAATGGGAAATTTCCATCAGTTGCAGGGACGTTATTTGGCAAGGCGATGGAGCAGGGGACTTGAATGTTTTGTGTGTGCTCTGGACAGTGGAGGCATTGTATAAAGCCAGTGATTTTCTCAGGAAGCTTGTAAATGCATAGCATAAAATACGTAGGATTACAAGGAAACCAAATATATCCAAATGCAGTTGTCACAATATTACAAATCTGTGATCTAGTGATAAATTTGCTTCTTTGTAATATGGTAATAATCAGATGCTCTAAGAACTACCATTAATCTGTAAGTGGCAAAGAATATAAATATTTTAAGTGATATAATATGAAAATGGCTGTCATTTCTATTAGTGACCAAGTCAAAGTACCACTTATATTACTGCCTCTATCATAATTAAAATGGATGCTCAATTTAGAGATTAAACATTCAGTATTGATATTTAATGTTTTAAATATCTTAAGCATTTACGATGTTTAAAACAAATGATTAAAAGTCATAAATCATAAAGGTTAAAACCTAGAGGAAATATAAGTCTTAGGTGGTGGGGTCTGGAGAAGGTTAAATTAGATAAACTTTTAGAACTTTTTTGTTTATATTCCCTAGATCTTATAATCTTTAATCCTAGAAGATAAGATAAAACCTGTCTCCCTTCCTTAGTCAAGGCAATGTCATTGCTGCCACTGGCTGACCGCTCACCGCGGTCAGACTTAGATGATGCTCCTGGCAGCAGAGCGCCGGCAGGCGCTCCTGTTCCCAGCTTGCCAGCAGTAGAAGTGAACCGCTGAAAGAAGATATAAGCTGCTCCGCATCTTACGCATGTAGAAATTGGGTTGAAATCTCGTGTGCGTTTGACTCCAGAGTCTATTTTGAACCATTTCATCATTTTCATGAATTTTTGTCACGAAACTAGTACTTGTTTGCTTGATATTTTTAAGTAAGTTGACAGGAAAAATTCATATTGCTATCATATTTGGAAAGCTCATGTTACTTGCTATGAGGAAAATGCGATCATGAGACTATAAATGCGGTAAAACAAGACTCAACTGCCTATTCGAATTTCTTTAAGAGGGCTACCACCAAATCATAAAGGTATCAAGGTTATAATAGGACAATCTCTTTGAAGTAAGTAAAAAGATTTTTTAAATTGATAAGGGAATTATTTTTCTGTTACGTGAGGCAATACTACTTCAAATCAACTAAGTCTTATAGTCGACCAAAGTAAGGGGTTTCAAACTTTGAGAAACACTGTCCAGCCCGGCCCCAGGGCCAGGGCTTCTTGCTGCAGAAAACACAGCAGTGGTAGCGACACTAGCAGTGTTTGAGGAACTCAGGAGCAGGGACGTTCATTAGGCATGGTGGAGCACCGCAGAGGTGTCCCACTGGGTCCTTCTGCTCCCATTCACTGGCTAGTCTTATCACCTGTACAAATCAAAGAGGGTTAAAGTAAGTATTTTTCAGGTTCCTTTTCCTTCTGTCACTCTACATAATTTGGGGAAACTTGATTGAACTTCCTACGTTTTGTGGCCATCTGGAGGAAATCAGGAGAGAGACATCTGTTAATGTGTTCTCTTTGCTTTTACTCCCAAAAGAACTTAGGGATGTGGGAAATGGTAATAGGAAAGTGTTTTTAGGGTCATGGAAATGGAAGTGAAGAGTGAGACTTGGTCCCCGGGCTTTGGTGAATATCCCTTTGTCCTACCTTTGCTAGAAATCCTGGAGCATTTGGTTGAGCTGTAGATTCTGGGAAAATTCAGCCCCTCAGTGGATCTTGGGATCGGCCTTGTCAAGGGTGGGTCTGCTCACCAGAACTGACAATAAAGAAAGTGATGCCCAGGCCGAAAATTTGGCCTATTCAAAGGCATAGAGCAAATTGGAGTTGGGAAGGAGGGGAAAAGCTCCAGAATTCTCGGGTATCTGCAGGCACCCCCACTCCTGGTGTAATTTTGGGGTCATTGCATAGAGCTTAGACCCTATACTTTGTAGATGTTGGATTTTCTCGTCTATTCATGGAGGCTTCTAGATGGGATAGCCTTTAGAAGGTCTTTGGTCACGTGCACTTTGTAGTAAGATTTTCATCATTTCGTCATAATAGTGTCTTTAATGTCAGCAGTCAAACTTAGCAGCATGTTAATAGGCGGTAGGGGAAGAACACAGGGAAATGCACAATTCTTGGCTCCATCTCGGCAACGCCGATGCAGCGGGAGCTCACGCGTTTGCACTGTTACCGTCCTCAGTGATGCTGACGTGGGCAGACCGTGGACTGCATTTGGGAAAACACTGGCTGAATCATTGGAAGTACAGGCTTTGGAGACAGAAGAGTCTGGGATCGTTCCTCGGTCATTAATTATGTACCTGGAACAATTGCTTAACATCCTCTGAGTTTCAGTTTCCACATCAGTAAAATGGTGGTGATAATAACAGTGATTAATAATAATACCGCCTACCTCGGGGGCTTCCTGAAAATCAAATTAGACTGTATTCGCATCGTAGCTAAGGACTTAAAACGTGGGCTTATTTTTGTTCTTAGTAATTTTTAGCTAAGCTTAAAGTTAAGCTTTTAAATGATGATTCTCTACAGAGCATGGTCTGTGGTATCCTCAGCAAACCCATCTTGGAGTTAGTTGGTTGCCAGCCTCCCAGCCTTTTTAGAGCTGCACTTGCCAAACTCACTATGCTCCCTATCTGTATCTTTATGCAATGTCATTTTTCAAGTGGACTATAACGCTGTGAAACTGAGGGTCTACGTAACAGGTTGAACAAGAAAGATTCTCCATTCTACTGCTATTAGGATGAAAGTCGGCATATGCATATTTATTGAACTTATTTCTCCTCGTAGATGTATGTATTGGACCCAGTGTATTGGAGCAGCCTCTCATTCTACCATGTATAGAACAGCAAGGAAAATACTGCATTGTGATGACTCCATGTCTGTCTCCGCCCCTCCCCTCCCCTCCCCTCCCCGACAACACACGTGTTGATGAACTTACGTTGGGACCCTCACTGTCTAGAACGCCATCCTGCATGTAGCACTGACTCAGTGACTGCTTGTTCAGTTGATTGATGGGCTTTATGAATGAGTGACCAAAAAATTCCTTGGCGTTATTGTAATTCTTGCATCCTTTGCAAATGATGATATTCTGCCATTCGAGCTAATAACATGGACGTGCATTATGCTGCCATTCTAAAATGTCAGGCAGTGGCTTCAGTTTTAAAGGAATTTGCAAAGCAGATGATATCATCCAATCTCAGGATTTCTGCTGAAGCATTCCCTCCTGTGGGTCCTGTTCCCACACTGGCCATAAGCCGTGCGTTGGCCTCGGGTGATCATTGTCGCTTCCCACTCAGCATGGGTTCCTCGCTCCTCCTAACACAAGGCTGGCTGTGTTCTCCGTTCATCTCCCCGTGGAGCCCTGGGTCTCTAGAGGAGCTGACCTCACCCACAGCTCTAGCTGGGACCTGCTGGCGTGAGGGAAGGCCCTCTCCCGCCCGAGATGAGTTCGGGAGTAACCAGAACTCGGTAGAGACCGAGGCGGCACCTGCTGCGGACTTCTGGGAAAGGTTGCTCTCTCCTGTGGGGATGGCTGAGGAAGAGATGCGCTTTTTCTGTTCTGGCTCCTGGGACTGCTGTAGCCGATGGCCCCCTGCCCCGGGGATGACGTAAGCCGTGCCCCTGAGTCACCCGCCTCGCAGCCTGCTCCGCCCGCGGACTTCCTGTTACGTGCAATAATGAATCCCTTTCTGATTAAGACCTTGAAGTTGAGACAGGCTCCTTCCGTACAGGCCACTTGGCAAAGGGTGTGAACATAGTGGTTCCCGATGAAGGGGAGGGGCTCGCTGGGCTGATGAGGGGGTTCCTGGGGTTTTGCGAGCTGCCAAGGGGGGCCATGTGCACCGTCGCTGTGCTGGGTATTGTTGGAGATAAGTGTTTGACTCGTGGAATCCTAAAAATCATTTGATTATTTTAAAACTACGGGGCTCTTGAGAACATCGAAAATTAATGAAAAAACTGAAACTGAGTTCTTAGAGATAAAATTTATATGTTTCAGAAAAAGTCTTTAACTAGTAGTCTGGACTTGTCCAGCCTGTGTCCAAGGAACCTCAGGCAATACATTTAACCTCCCCAAACTTTAGATACCCGTTTGTCAACTAAGAAAAACATCACTGCCTTGTCTCCCTTGAAGTGTTGTTGTGAGGATGAAAGGAGATGCTGCAAATATAAGGGTGCTGTAAATTACTGAAAAGCACAATCCGCATGGAAGAGGTGGGTCTTATCGTGACGTTACTGCTCAAGCTAATAATTTATTCATTTGAATGGGCCCCCGCTCCCCCCCTCTAGAGTTTGTTCTTTGTCCCACTTTCCGGGTAGAGATTTGAGGAATCTTCCTCTTTTTTTTTTAAGTTTGCCGGTTTTTCCGCATTGATTGTCAATGACAATTCACTTCATCAAATCCCACACTCCTGGCTTATGCCAGACATTGCACACCTGGAAAATTACAGCTGGCTATTCCTGCCCCTTCTACAAATTAAAGATTCAGTAGGATAACTACATCTTCAGTTCAAAGACTTCCGATTCACAGGCTTTACATCTAGGGTTGGCCTCTGAATCCCATAAGGGAAAGATACACACGTATTTCCTACACAAAATCTTGGGAGGTCTGGAAAAGATAAACAAAAACAAAAGAAAAGTTACTTGCTCATTTAAAAGTAACTTGAAATTTATATCCCTAAACAAAGTACTGAAAAATAGCACACCAAGCCTTAACACCCATAGGCCTGGGCGGGGCGGTGGCATGAATGTCAGGTGTATGAAGAACCTTGGCGGAGGCATGCGGAGGTGATGAATTTTCACAGGAAGTGAGATTAAAGCAGGTATGGTACACCCTGAAGGAGGGCTGCCGTGGTGACAAGGCACAGCTGAATCAAACTGGGCACAGAGAGCTAAAGCAGAAATGTACATGAATACACACATAGGTACACACCCATCCATCCATCCATCCATTCGTGCTTACATGCATACATGAATCCCTACACACATAAAGGCAGGCACGTACAAACATACACACACATACAGAGTACCAGGAATTTTCACAATTATAGACCAACATTAATAATGCTATCAATACAGAATATAAACCATAGCTAAATACCTGACCCCATAGGTTCCTTACAAAACCGAGGCTTAGACAGAGGTTATTCATATTTTCATATGAATGAAGAAACTAAAGCTCGGAAAGATTAACCGATTATCTCACGTCGCAGAACTGGTCGTGCTGAGTTAGAATTTTAACTGATATTTCTGAACTCAGAGTTCAAAGCTTATTCCACTCGATCCTGGGTCAGAGAGTCTCAAACATTTCTAGGAACAGAGTCTAACCCACCTTTAGTTTAAGGACGAATCCCAGTCTGACATTTGATCAATTGGTTGACTAGTTCATTATTTTCTGCTCTAAATAAAATGAAAAGAACATAGATATACAGTTACTGTAGCCAATGACATAGAAAAAATTTTCACCACCTCCTTTCACTAAAGAAAAAAAAAATGTTCATAATGTTAAGAACACTGTAATCATCCTAGTTTAGTATCTTTTTTGCCCAGCTCATGAATGATCGATCAGGTTTTGTGCCATGCTAATAAAGTGATAATAAGAAAAACTTCAATTACATAACTCCTGAGAAGAGGGAAGAGTAGAACTGGCTGCCTGTGCCCCTGCGTGGACAGTGACTCATTGTGTGACCTTGGGCAAGACATTTACTCCTTCTGTCACCAGTTGCATCACCTGTAACCTGCAGGAGTCCCAAGAGATGACCTTTAAGACCTTTCCTCCCCAAAGGCTCTAGAGCACTCAGAGGAGCTGAAGGGAGTGTGTCCCCACGTTGGGGCAGAGAATGAGGGGCTTCTGAAGGTTTCTGGTCCCCTTCTGAGTTTTCAATAAAAAAGGGCAAGGGTTGGATAGACGCCATGTGTTCAGTGGCGTTGGCTTGGGCTGTTCTTTGGGGCTGCTTCTCTGGTGAAACATCAAACGTTGACACGGCTCAGCTGAAACTAGTTTGGAACGCACAGGCCACCCCAGAAGGAACGTTTATCCTACCACACCGCTTCCGTTCTCCTTCACAACATCTTTCCTTTCCTGACTCTTGTCCAGATCTTCCCAGGGACATCACTCACTTCACTGTTACTTCATTGTTCCCCTCCTTCCAGCGGTTATATAATTTCATTCCAGTCTATTGGATCATAGGTCCTGGATCCCTGAATGTGGCTGCTTCACACACTGGATCGTTGTTCCACAGTGTGGGCTGATGTGGTACAAGAGGTGGTGAGCAAGGGTGAAGAGACTGGTACCATTTTAGCCTCAAGCAGTCAGACAGAACTGGATTTCTGTGTGCTTCAGCACTGTGAAGGGTTGGACTCTGTGCATGTTGTTTCTGATATTCCTTCCCTAACTTAAAGGCATTTGAGCGGAATTTCACATACAGTGCTTCGGTCCTTGAGCATGGAAACCTCGGTCTGGACCAGGTCTGGTCTCTTGCTAGTTGCATTAACACAGACGGGTCAAAGTAATTATCTGTGTCTCCGCCACCCTCAACTAGAGAATGGGACATATGTTCTAGGTGCTGTCAGTTTCACACAGCTTTAGGGAGGATCAAACAGATGGCGTGTCATATAATTCCAAGCCCAGTCTGGTTAACTTTGGTGAGATTTAATGACTGGGAGAGGCTGGAACCTGGAACTCCATCCACCCACTTGGGTGGGATGGGACAGACAGGGACTCAGCTACAGACCGTGCAGTTAGAAATTTTAAACCAGCCAACATAGTTCAATATTTGTAAGAAGGATATGGTGAGAGGCAGTTAGTGCTTGAGGGAGACCACTTAGCTGACTAGTTAATAGCATGGCTCTTAAAGTTTAACAGACCTGATATCCCATCTTCTACTTAGTAGCTGTATGTCTTGAGTAAATATTTAGTTTCCTTGAGCCTCAGTTCCCTTATCTATTTAACGAAAGTGTTGATACTTTCCCTACAGGATTGTTGTGAGACAATCCCTATAAAGCACTTAGCACCTTCCTGGACACAGTAAATTCTACTGCTGTGGTCCTTCAGCTGTTAGCTTTAGGGGGATTTAGTACTAAATTCAAGGGAGGTGGTTTCTCATGGAGGAGGCTAAGCATCACGACAAAGTCGAGAGGACCTTCCTGGGGCATCCAGTCAAGTGACAGCATCGGAGAAGCCTACCAGCAAGTAACTGGGCTCCGCCAGTATCCTCAGGCTGAGGGGAGGTAGGGGAAAAGCAGGGCTAATCCCCAAGCTTAAAGAGCCTTGGGAGTTTGTTCAAATAAATGAGTCCAGAAATCAAGCAGAAGTTGTTAGCGGCATTGGCCCCAAGGGGTAAATGAGAATATTAAGACGAGTGGTTTCTGGGCATCCTAGGCTGGGACAGAACGAAATCAGAAGCCTCAGCAGGTATCGGAAGAACACAACAGCCAAGAACTAGTTCGTGTCTGATGAAGAGTCTCTGAAGACCTTTTAAAAACCACAGAGAGTCAAACTTATGTAAGACTTATTCCTTCCTTATGCAAAAGGAATGGGGATTCTGTTTCTTCCCAGGGGAAAGAGGATGGGTGTCAATGTTTAAAGTAGACCTGTGACTTCCTGCAGACACCTACAAGGAAGCATCTAATGGGAAAGGGCTTGTGTAGGCAGATGGCAGTCACAGGAGTAATTTTCTGGAGCACCACATACTGGATTGTCACGTGACGGTCTTCTCTAAGGCAGTTTCTGGGTCTCAGTCTGAAGACGTTATCTTGAGCCTTCATTTTCCCTCCGCTTCCCTAAAGGAAACATTGACTTTGACTCTGCAGTGAAATAAATCACTGTAGCAAGGCACTCACAAGCTCATGTCCCATTTTTCACACGCCATAAAGAGGATTTTAAAGTTCATCAGGTACAATTCCTTTATTTGACTTGTGAAGAAATTGTGGTGCAGTGGGAAAAAACAAATCGTGCCTTGCTTCTTAGCTGTGTGACCCCCTGCAAGCCACTTAGCTGTGCTTTTCTCCTGGTGGGAGAAAGGAGAAGATGATCGTGCCGCTGTATTTCAGTATTTTCGTTTTGATCAGATGAGATAGTGTGTGTGAAAGGGCATATAATAACAGTGAAGTATACTTTTTAGGTAAATAATCGCTGGGTGAAACTATGACACATAAATCTGGACTAAAGGATCAGTTTCTTTGCTACTTCTAGGAGTATGTTGACTGGTATTAGCTGTTTGACTTCCTAAATTCAATTCGAAATCTCATTTCTTGCCCTTTCCTGTCCATTCCCTTAGGACTGTGCTTCTTAAATTTCACATTAATAACGGTTACCTGGGGAACTTGATAAGTACAGTTCTTATAACCTTTGCCCAAGAGCTTCTGACTTGGTAGGTCTAGGTTAGGGCCCAGGATTCCAAGACCAGTGGCCCTTGGACCCCCATGACAGAAACAGCAACTGAAATTGGTCCCTGGTGAGTTAATCTGATGTTAAAGCTTAGCTGTGCGTATTGTAGCACAAGAGCCCAAAGATGGGAATCTGGAGACCTGGCCATTTATTCCTGGCTCAGATACGAACCCAGGACTTAGTACAAATAGGGTTCAATGAATAGTTACCTTAGCAGGTGAGTAAAACAACTGGTCCTGCAACCTTGGGCGAGTGCCCCTCCCCCTCTTTAGACTTGAGCCTCCTGTCAGTAAGATGAAGGGGTTGGACTAGATTGTTACCAATGCCCTGTCCAGCTTTGAATGTCTCTGACCCCTTCAGTTCTGAGGACTGCCATGGAAAGAAAAATCGGCCTCTGGAAAGTTGTTCAAGCATCTTGAGAAGCCGCATTTATTCTTGGCAGCAAAAAGTTTGTCAAGGTGGCATCCTGTTGATCTGAGTTAATGCAGTTTGTTAGTGTGACTCATTTCATTTCATGTGTTATCTTTAGCCAAAGGGAGACTATTGTTAATTCCTTAAGATATTGTATTTAATGTTTAGAAATTTAGAGGCACCCCCATTAAAGATTCCGATGCATTTCTGATCTACTAGTAAATGAGCATGTTTAGCTCTGGGATTTGCTAACTAACCCATATTTAATAGTTTAATAACACCAAAACCAAGGAGATATAAAAAGAGCCTAATTAGTCTAAGATACTTTCTTAGTTCAGATTCTTATATCTTTAACCATAGCCTCCAAATGGTTTTCCCTGATTTTCTGTGTTCTGTCTTCATGGTTCTTTTCCCAAAACTATCTTTTTTTAAAAAATTCTGCAAATCTTTATCTTAGGATAAAAGTCTCTTATTAGGATTTTGGAATGACATTTGAAATGGCACATTATCCTTACTAATTTCCAACCCATCCTCTTCTGCTACTACTCTGATCTTCAGCCATATTGAAGTCCTTGAACTTTTGATTATTCACCATATTTTAATTCAGGCTGTTTCCTCTGCCTGAGTCATCTTTCTTTGGCTCTGACTATACTTCTTAAAGCCTAGTTCAGATGTCACTCTCACGATGTGGCCCACCTTTGTTACCTGGCCTGAATTAAACTTCCTCCTCTGAACGTCCACAGCTCTTTTAAAAGAGTGAAATTGGAGTTCCTGAAGTGGTGCAGTGGAAACGAATCCAACTAAGAACCACGAGGTTGTGGGTTCGATCCCTGGCCTCGCTCAGTGAGTTAAGGATCTGGCGTTGCCGTGAGCTGTGGTGTAGGTTGCAGATGCGGCTCGGATCCTGTGTTGCTGTGGCTGTGCTGTAGGCAGGCTGCTGTAGCTCCAATTTGACCGCTAGCCTGGGAACCTTCACAAAATTCCACCAGGGGGAAAAGGAAGAAAGTCTTTTCAGGTAAGAGGAATAGCAAGAATTATGTTATAAGCTAAGAAAATAATTCCATGCCCAAGTTTATATACATAAAAGGAGTAATATAATGAAGACTCATATACCCACATTTCCTTTTAAGCAGCATATTACCAAATATATTGAAGGTCCTAGATCTCACAGCCTTCTCTTCCCTTTAAAGATAACCATTGTTCTGGAGTTCACATCTTGGCTCAGTGGAAACGAGTCTGACTAGCATCCATGAGGATGCAGGTTCAATCACTGGCCTTGCTCAGTGAGTAAAGGATCCAACATTACTGTGAGCTGTGGTGTAGGTCGCAGATACGGCTCGGATCCTGCGTTGCTGTGGCTGTGGTGTAGGCCAGCGGTTACAGCTCCGATTTGACCCCTAGCCTGGGAACCTCCATATGCTGCAAGTACAGCCCTAAAAAGACAAAAATAAATAAATAAATAAAAATAAAGATAACTGTTGTTCTGGATGTGGTGTTTTTTTTTTTCTTTCCCTTAAATATAGGTTTGTTTCCTAAATACGGGCATCTAAATAAGTTGTTCAGATATTTTATATGCTTTGAACTGCATATCAACATTATTATATGCTATTTATATTCCTGCCACTTGCATTTTTTTTCTTTCCCTTTTTTGTTTTTTTTTTTTGGCTGCCCCACAGCATATGGAATTCCTGGGCTGGGGATCAGATCCGAGTGACAGTTGCCACTTATGCTGCAGTATTGCTTTGAACATTCTGGGTCTTTTGTGGTTCCGTATAAGTTTTAGCATTATTTTCTCTTGTTCTCTGAAGAGGATGGCATTAAATTTCTAAATTTCTTTTGGTAGTAGAACCATTTTAACAATATTAATTCTTCCAATCCAAGAGCATAGGATATGTTTTCTTTCTTTGTTTTTTTGTTTTTTTTTTTTTGAATTATCTTGTTTCATTTATCAATGTTTTATATTTCTCAGCCTAAAAGTCTTTCACCTCCTTGGTCAGGTTTATTCCTAAGTGTTTTATTTTTTGATGTGATTTTAAAAGGGATTGGGATTGGGTTTTTTTTTTTTTTTTGCCACACCCATGGCATGTGGAAGGATCAAACCTACGCCATGGCAGCAATACAGGCTGCTGCAGTGACAATGCTGCATATTTAACCTGCTGCTCCCAGAAGGGAAATCCAAAGGGATTGTTTATTTACTTTTCCTTTTTGATATTTCATTGATAGTGTAAGGAAATCAACAGATTTCTGTATGTTGGTCTTGTATCCTGCTACCTTGCTGAATTTGTTTATCAGTTTTAGTAGTTTTTGTGTGGTCTTTAGGGTTTTCTATATATAGTAGCATGTAATCTGCATATAATGACAGTTTTACCTCTTCCCTTCCAATTTGGATACCTTTACTTTTTTTCTTGCCTTATTGCTGTGTCTAGGACTTCTGATACACTATGCTGAATAAAAGTGGTAAGAGTGGATTTCCTTGTTTGGTTCCAGATCTTAGCAGGAAGGCTTTTGTCTTTTCACTGTTGAGTATTAGTTGACTATGAGTTTGTCATAAATAGTTTTACTGTGTTGAGGTATGTTCCCTTTGTTTTCCCTTTGGTAAGAGTTTTTATCACAAATGGGTACATTTTATCAAATGCATTTTCTGCATTTATTGAGATGATCATGTGGTTTTTGTTTTTTCTTTTGTTGAAATATCACATTGATTGACTTGCATATGTTGAATCATCTTTTTGACCCTAGGATGAATCCAACTTGATTATGGTGTATGATCTGTTTTACAAGTTGTTGGACTTGATTCACTAATATTTTCTTTAATTTCTTACTTTATTTGGGTCCTCTCTTTTAGTTTTGAATACAAACTAAAATAAGAATAGATTTTGGGAGCATCTAGCAAATAGGCCACGTTAATTAAAAAAATTTGTGTCTTTTAAAGCAATACTTAGGACAGGTCAGGGTATAAGTTGGTACAGCATTTTTTTTTTTTTTTTTGGCGGTCGAGTTGTAAGTATAGATCAAGAGACCTGAAATTATCTGTATCTTTGACTTTGTATTTTTATTTTATAACCGTTTATCCCATCAAAGATGTATAACAAAAATCGTATATATATAAAGGTTTATTTTGAATAGCCAAAAACAAAAGCAGTTTAAACCAAGGGACTGGTTAGATATATCATATAATAGAACATCATGCAGCCATCAAAAAATCATCCCATTGGTCAGGTTTATTCCTGGGTATTTATTTTTTGTTATGATTTTAAAAAGTATTGTTTTTTATATTCCTTTTCTAATATTTCACTTTTATTGTACAAAAATGCAACCAATTTCTGAATGTTAATATTGGATCCTATTGCTCTGCTGAATTCATTGATCAAATAAAGGAGCTTTGGTGTGGAAATCTCAGGGCGTTCCTGTGTATAGTATCATGTCATCTGCATGTGGTGACAGTTTTACCTCTGCTCTGCCAATCTGAATATTTTGGATACTATTTATTTTCTAATTGCTGTTTCTAGGACTTCCAATACTATGTTGAATAAAAGTGGTGAGAGTGGGCATCTTTATCTCGTTCCAGATTTGAGCAGGAGGGCTTTCAGCCTTTTCTGTTGAGTATTACATTGTCTGTGGGTTTGTAATAAATGGCTTTAATTATGTTGATATGTGTTTCTTCTATACCCATTTTGGTATGAGTTTTTATCATGAATGGATGTCGAATTTTGTCAAATGCTTCTGCATCTATTGAGATAATGTATTTTTTTTTTTTTTTTACTTAATGTAGTGTATTGTCAATATACCGATACATTGATTGATTTATGAATGTTGAACCATCCTTGTGAACTTGGGATGAATCCCACTTGGTTGTGGTATATGATATTTTTTATGTATTGTTGGATTTGGTTTGCTAAAATTTTGCCGAGAGTTTTGCATCTATATTCATCAAAGATATTGGCCTATAATTTTTTTGGTAGTATCTTTGGTTTTGGTATTAGGGTGATGGTGGGTTCATAGAATGTCTTTGGGAGTGTTTCTTCTTTTTCTATCTTTTGGAAGAGGGATGCGTGTAAGTTCTTTGTATGTTTGGTAGAATTTGCCTGGAAAGACTTTTGTTTACAGGGAGTTTTTATAATTATAGATTCTATTTCACTTGTAGTTATTGTTCTGTTCAAATTATCTATTTCTTCTTCCTCTTTTTTTTTTTTTTTTGTCTTTTTGGGGCCACACCCACTGAATATGGAAGTTCCCAGGCTAGTGGTCAAATCTGAGCTTAAGTTGCCAGCCTACACCAGAGGCGATGCAGGATCTGAGCTGTGTCTGCAACCTACACAGCTCGTGGCAGTGCCAGATCCTTAACCTCACTGAACAAGGCTGGGGATCGAACCTTCATCCTCATGGATACTAGTCGGTTTTGTTACCACTGAGCCATAGTGAGAACTCTATTTCTTCTTGATTCAGTTTTGGTGGGCTATATGTTTCTAGACACTTGTCCATTTCTTCCAGGTTGTCTGATTTATTTGCATATAATAGTTCACAATGTTCTCTCTCTCTCTCTTTGTATTTCTGAGGTATTGTTGCGTATTTTCTCCTCCTTCATTTCTTACTTGGTTTATTTGGTTCCTCTCTTCTTCCTGGTGAGCCTGACCAGAGGTTTGTTAATTTTGTTTACCCTTTCAAGGATTCAGGTCTTGGTTTTATTGATTTTTTTTCTATTTTTTATATCCTTTTTTATTTATTTCCTTTCTGATCTTGATTTCCTTCCTTCTACTCACCTTGGGTTTTATTTATTCTTATTTTTCTAATTCTTTTAGGTGGTAAGTTAGGTTGCTTATTTGAAATTTTTCTTGATTTTTTGAGGAAGGCCTGTATTGTTATAAACTTCCTTCTAAGAACTGCTTTTACTTCATGCTCTGTATTTTTTTATAAATTAATGAATTTTATTTCAATTATAGGTGTACAAAAAATCATCACAAGTCAATTTGATAGATTTTGTGTCCCAAACCCACAGTGCATCCCCCCACCTCCCAGATTGTCTTATTTGAAAAACCAAGGTTTTCCAAAGTCTGTGAGTCATTGTTCTGCAAAGAAGTTCATTGTGTCTTTTTAGTTTCCACATGTAAGCCGTAGCATTGGGTGTTGCTGTCTAATTGACTGGTTTCACTTTGCATGATAATTTCTAGGTCCATCCATGTTGCTATAAATGTTGGTATTTCATTCCTTTTAATGCATGCCATATATTTTGTATGTTTATGTTTTCATGTTGGCTCAAGGTAATTTTTGAATTTCCTATTTGATCTCATCACTGACCCATTGGTTTTCTAGTGGTATGTTGTTTAGTCTTCATAAAATCATATTTTTCTCATTTCTATTTCTGTGGTTGATGTCTAGTTTCACGCCCTTGTGGTCAGAGAAGATGCTTGAAATAATCTCTGTCCTCTTATTAAATTTGTTGAGCCCTGTTTTGCGTCCTAGTATGTCATTAACTTTAGAGAATGTTCCATGTGCACCTGAAAAGAATGTGTATTCTGTATTTGTCTGTTTGGGGGTGTAATGTTCTGAAAAAATAAAGTGAAACTAAATGTTCTATTGTGTCATTTAGGATCTCTCTTGCCTTACTGATTTTACGTCTGAACAATCTCTCCATTGATGTGAGTGGGATATTACTCTCCTATTGTTATTGTATTCCCATCAGTTTTACCCTTTATGTCTCTTAATATTAATATGCTCCTATATTGGGTTCATACATGTTAATGAGTGTAATATCCTCTTCTTGTATTGATCCTTTTATCATTGTATTGTGTCCTTTATCTTTCTTTATGGCCTCCATTTTAAAGACTATTTTGGTCTGATATGAGTATTGCAAGCCCCATTTTCTTGTCATTTCTATTTGCATGAAATATTTTTCCACCCCCTGACTTTCAATCTATATGTGTCCTTTGTCTTAAAGTGGGTCTCATGTAGGCAGCATATTACAGATGCTTGTTTTTTTAATACATTCTGCCACTCTATGTATTTTATTGAAGCACTTAGTCCATTGACATTTAAAGTATTTTTTTGCAGTTTATGTATTTGCATTTTAAACTGTATTTTCCAGTTGATTTTATACTTCTGTGTGTTTTTTTCTTTTTGTTTTTCTTTTGTGGTTTTATGGTTTTCTTTTGTATTGTGCTTGTGTTCTCTTATGTTTGTTTTTTATGAATATCTTGTATGGTTTTGATTTGTGGTTACCCTGTTTTTCATTTATGTTAACACATTACTATATCTACTTGCTTTAGACTGGTAGTCTTATAGGCTCAAGCACATTCTAGAAAAAAAATCTATGGTTTTTTACTCTCCTCCCCCTCCTTTTTTGATTTTGATGTCCTCTTTTACATTTTCATATTTATCCTTTTTTTATTCATTGTAGAAAAAGATTCTAAAAACCTAATATGTGTACTTGCTTATTTAAGTAATTTACTTTCCAGTTTTGATTTCCTCTTTTCTATACCTTCTCACTTCTTTTCTATTTTGAGAAGACCTTTCAATATTTTAGGGTAGGTTTAATATTACTGTTTAGGATAGTTTTAGTATTAAATTAAAACTTTATTTAATTTTTGCTTGTCTGAGTAATTCTTTCTCTCTTTCCATTCTAAAGGATAATTTTATTGCGTAGAGAATCCTTGGTTGTAGATTTTTCCCTTTTAGACCTTTGACTATATCTTGCCACTTCCTCTGATATGCAACATTTCTGTAGAGAAATTAGCAGATAGTCATGGGGTTATCTTGTAATTAACTCTTGGTTTTTTTTATCTTGCTGCCTTTAGAATCCTCTCTTTATGTTTTGCTATTTTAATTATAATATGTCTTGATGTGGCTCTGTTTGGGTTCATCCTGTTTGGGACCCTCTGTGCTTCCTGCACCTGCATATCTTTCCTTCTTTAAGTTTGGGGATTTTTCAGCCATAATCTCTTAGAATACATTTTTGATCCCCTTTTCTCTTTATTCTCCTTCCAGGATCCCTATTATGCCTACATTCTACTTTGGGAGCTTATATTATCCAATAGGTCTTAGATATTACTTTCATTTTTTTTCACTTGTCTTTCTGTCTGCTCTCCAAATTGGATGAGTTCCATTGTTCTTTCTTCCCTTTCACTTACTCATTCTTCTGCATTATCCAGTTTGCTACTGATTGCCTTTGGCTCAGCTTTTGTCTCAGAAAATGAGTTTTCTAATTTTAATTTCTTCCTCTTTATAGTTTGTAATTCCTTTTTATAGTAATCTGCGTTTCTATTGTTAGCCTTTCTTAATTCCTTCAGTATTTTCATCACCTCCTATTTGAACTCAGGATATGATAGACTGGAGATGCCTCTTTCGTTGTGAGTTCTTTCAGGGTAATTCTCTTGATTTTTTTCATTGGGAATGTTTCCTATGCTTCTTCATTTTACTTATATTTCTCTGACTGAGTTTTGAGGAAGCCATTACCTACTGTGGTCTTGAAGAGCTCTTTTTATGTGGGTATGTCCCTGTGTAGCCTCTGTGAGTCTAATATTTTTGGTAAGAGGGCTGTTTTTGGTGAATACCTACCACATCTCTACCTGAGTGTGCTGTGTGTTATCCCCTTGGTAGGGGGTGTTAATTGTACTTATGGTGAACAGAGTCTGCACTGGATGTTGAGTAGGGCCTCCTCTCTGCTCTGTGGTGTCACAGTCCTATCAGGGACAGGATCTATTCCCCATGTCTTGGAGCCAAGACCCCAGATTTGTTTCTGAACCACAGTGTGAAGCAGGTGGGAGTGGAGTGCGCCCACTGGGAGAGGAGCTACTGAGTGTTCCTCCACAGAAAGCTGTCCGCCAAGAAGTGCAGTCTCTGGTGTCACCTGCATCCATCGAGTGGGCTCACAAAGAACATTGTTCTAGGTACCGCCCTTGGCCCCATATCAGCTGTGGGAATTCAGGCAGTCAGACTGGGTGTCTTTCAGGCACTGTGCTCAAAAAGCCACTAAGGCAGATCCACTGGCACAGAACCACTGATGTCAGGCACTGGGATTGCCGTAATTGTGCGCCTGGACCTTCCGCAAGAGCTACTGAGTCAGAGCAAACCCTGGCCCTGCCTCCAAATGCATATGCCTGCAGAGTCCACAGTCACTGAGTTTACAAAGCCATTTGTCATGTGTAGATCATCAAATCACATGTCACTGGACGCACAGATTTCAGCCCTGATTCAAAAGTTGTGCAGTCCCTGGGTACTGGCTCAGATTTCAGCCTGCCTCCCTGTTTGGGCACCCATCCAGTTCTCGTGTGCTCTCAGAACTCATAGAGTTGGCCATGCCTGCCGTGAGTACATGGAGAGTGAGGCTGCTATGGAGGGCCCTGCCCCTCCCTTCAAGTGTGCATGTTAACAGTTAGGCTTCAGTGGTGGATCCAGACTCCTACTTTGCACAGCCCCCCATTGAGGCTTGGGTCACAGTCCAGCACCTTCAGGCTCTCTCCTTGCAGCCCAGTTTTCCTCTCTTTGAGCTTGTCCTCTAAAGCCTGAGTTACATCATGCAGACCCCATGTGCACCAGCAGAAGTGTATCTTAGTCTGAGTGGTGCAGGGAGGTTTTCAGGACCCTTAGGGCTGGTCTCTGTCTGTTCTGCCTGCCACAAATAGTTGCTGCACTCTCCTATGAGCTAATGAAGCTCCCTTTCTGTCCCAGGTGACCTTCCCACTGGTGAAGGGTGTGAGAATATTTCCTCTTTCATAACTCCCTCCCAGGGACACAAGCTCCATCCTGATTCCTTTTTATTTTTTTCATCTTACTGGTTATGTGGGGATCTTTCTTGCAATTTTGGTTTTATGAGACCTTCTGCCAAAATCCATCAGGTATTTTGTGAGAGTTGTTCCACACGTAGATGCATTGTTGATGTATTTGTGGGAGAGGGTGAGATCCATATCCTTCTATTCTGCTGTCATGATCTGGGCCCTTACATTTCCTCTTGAAGCTAGTTTGTCCATCTTGGATTACTTGCTTTTTCTTGTAACAAGCTGAAATTGTTCTCCTCATAATTTCTACCCATGGGTCCAGGTCCTCCTTCTGTAGCTACATAGATTAAGGAAACAGCACCCAATTTCCCTAGATAACTTTTCATTATTTTCAAGTACTCTTCTCTGGGTACAATGGTGCTATTTTTTCCTATTATTTTGCAGGACAGAATTTCTGGACTCTCTTACAGAAATAACTCTCCTCCAGATCTGTCTTATCTCACTAACCATATCTTCAAAGCTTGGGATCTATAATTGAGCACAGTACTTTAGATGCGCTCTGTTCAATGGATTAGATCACAGTGCAGCTGTCACCTCCTTTGTTCCAATAATATGCTACTGTGCATAGGCTACAGTTCACAGTGACTTTCTGGGGTAGACACTGATGATCTGTACTGAGCTTGGAGTCAGGTATTTGGATGACTGAATTTCTCATGATTATCCTGTAGCAATTGTACCTCTAAACCCATGGATCTGATAGACGCCATCAAGGACTTCATAACAGAAATGGCTGAGCTAGAAAGGGTAGCACTTATGCTCTTTGAAGTTTAAGAGTTGAAACATTTTGTTTCACTCACATAAACTACGATAATTATAGGTGGTGCCTATTATTACCTATTCTGTTTTATTTGGTTAATTTGATTATAATTTCTACTTGTTAACATTGTTTTACATTTCTTCACTTTTAACTTTCTTTTTATTTATAGTTTAATTTAAAAACAAAATTACTATGCTCTGCAAGAGCACTGGAGTTCAGGTTGCTGAATATACTCCCCAATATTTGACAATGTCAGTCCTCTTAGTTTGAACTGTTTGGTGGGTGTATGGTGGCATATCATTGTGATTTTAATTTGCATTTATATGATTACTTATAATGCTTTGTGACTTTTGATATGCATATTTGCCTCTTAGATACTCACTTTATAAGGTGTTCAAGTTTTCCAACAATTTATTAATTAGGTGGCTTTTCTTTATCTAACTAGTTCATAAGAATATTTTTAGTTTCACAGTTCTTACCTTTTGGTCTAATTTTCTACCCCTGTACCAAATTTATATTCTCTTAATTTGTTGCTTTATAGAAGGTCTTAGAATCATGAAGTTTAAATCCTCTGAATTTACTCTCCTTTAATATTATCTGGGCTATTGTATGTCCTTTGAATTTATATATAAACTTTGGAATCAGCATGTCAGTTTTCAAAAAAAATTGCATAAAGGCTAGCAAAAAAAATGGCCTCTTTGATTGTAATTGTATTTATAGATCAATTTGGGGAGAATTACTATCTTGAATGTTGAGTTTTTTGACCCTTGAATGCAAAATATCTCTCCACATATTCGAATCTTTAATTTCTCTTAGCAATGGTTTATAGTCATTAGTATAGAGAATTTGTACAATGTTTTTGAGACTTATTCCTAGGTGTTTGCTTTTCTGAAAAGTTCTATTGTAAATTATTTCATTTTTACTTATTTTTAAATTATTTGTTGCTAACATGTAGAAATACTGTTGGCTTTTGTATATTGATCTTGGATCAGTGACCTTGCTAAATTAATTTGATTTTTATACTTTGTTTTATATTTCATTTGATGTTTTATGTTCACAATAATGCCATCTATACAAGAAAGAGAGTTTAATATACTCTTTTAGAAACTTTGCAACCTTCTTTTAATTTTGGCTGGAACTGAATGATAAATAGAAGTGGTGATAGTTGATATTCTTTTCTTATTTCTGACTTTAGATGACGTGCTAACACGTCACTATTGAATATGATGTTATCTCAAGTTCTTTTTATATGCTTTTTTCAAAAACTTCAGAAATTCCTTATAGTCCTATCTTCCAATTTAAAATTCTTCATTCTTGGAGTTCCCGTCGTGGCTCAGTGGTTAACAAATGCGACTAAGAACCATGAGGTTGCGGGTTCGATCCCTGGCCTTGCTCAGTGGGTTAAGGATCCGGCGTTGCCGTGAGCTGTGGTGTAGGTTGCAGACGTGGCTCGGATCCCGCGTGGCTGTGGCTGTGGCGAAGGCCGGCGGCTACAGCTCCTGTTAGACCCCTAGGCTGGGAGCCTCCATATGCTGCGGGTGCGGTGCCACATAAAAAGGCAAAAAGACTAAAATAAATAAATAAATAAATAAATAAATAAAATTAAATTCTTCACTCTTGTGTTTCTCAGTTTCAGAATTTTATATGCGCTCTTCTTCAATTTTAGAAAGTCCATTTGATTAATTTTATAGCTTCTATTTGATGAAATTTCTCACACTTTTACCTAATTTTTTCATGTTTTCTTCAATATTTTGAAGGTATTTATCGCAGCTAACAAAAATTCTCTGTCTACTAACTACAATATCTGGGTCATTACTGCATTGGTTTCTTTTGTATTTTTTTCTTTTTTTCTGTTAATCATTAGCCATATTTTCTTGCCACTTTGCTTATCTGGTGTTTTTATTATATTAAGTAAAATACAGTGTATAATATAATCATAAAGGCTCCATCCAGATGATGCTACTTCCTACTAAAGCTGTCCAATCCTTACATTTTTTAATTTTTCTTGTAGATAGATAAGGGAGAGCCTGATTACATCCATTCAATCAGGGGTTAAGCTGTTTGGGATGAAGCAGCTTCAGTAGAACTCAGTCTATATCTGGGTTCTATTATATTCCTTTCAGATTTTTTTAAAAATTTTCTTTCTTTCTAGGGCCACACCTGCAGCACATGCAAGGTCTTAGGCTAGCAGTCAAATTGGAGCTGCAGTTGCAGGCCTACACCACAGCCACAACAATGCTAGACCTTAGCTGCATCTGTTATCTATGCCCAGCTTGTGGCAGTGCCAGATCCTTAACCCACAAAGCGAGGCCAAGAATTGAACCTTCACCTTCATGGATACTAGTAGGGTTCCTAACTCACTGAGCCACAGTGGGAACTTCCATTTCTGAATTTTCAATTGAGATAATATTGTATGCATGCCTTGAAGGACTGTGGGGAATTAAATTCTGCCCTTCATAGATTACTAATTTAACTTTTTATGCGGTCAGAGAAAAATCCTTTGCATAATTTAAGTCATTTTGAATTTATTGGGATTAATTTTCTTAACCATAATATGATCTACCTTGGTGAATATTCTTTGCACATTCAATAGAAAATGTGAATTCTTTTCTTGTTGGGCAGAGGGTTCTCTCTGTTAATTAGGCTCTGTTAGTGATAATGTTAATATCTTTACATTCTCTCTGATTTTCCTTTACTTGTTCTGTTACTAAGAAAAGACTGTTGACATCTCCAGGTTTAGTTTGGATGTGTCCATTTCTCTGTTTCTATCAGTTTTTGTTTTATGTATTTGACAGTCTGTTGTTAGGTGCGTGCAGATTTAACCTTATGTCTTCTTGATAACTTGATCCACTCTCTTAATGTGACACACCTCTTTATTCTTGGTAATGTGCCTGATTCTGAAATCCACTTTGTCTGACATTAATATAGCCACTGCAGTTTTCTTTAGATTGATATCTATACTGTATTTTTTCATCTTTTTATACTTAATCTCTGTTTTTATATTTTTTAAATGGATTGGTGAAGTTCTTGTTGTGTCTTGATGGGTTAAGGACTTGATGTTGTCTCTGTGAGGATACGGGTTTGACCCCTGGCCTCACACAGGGGGTTAAGGACCCAGCGTTTCTGTAAGCTGTGTTATAGGTCACAGATGCGGCTCGTATCCAGTGTTGGCATGGCTATGGCATAGGCCTCAGCTGCAGCTCCCATTTGACCTCTAGCTTGGGAACTTCTGTGTGCTGCGGGTGCAGCCATTTAAAAAAAAGGGATTGACTATAGATACTCTAGTTAGGTCTTTGCTTTTTATTCAACAGGAATGTCTCTGCCTTTTAATTGGAGTATCTACTGTAGTTACATTTAAAGTAGATATTGAAAATATAAGTTGGAATCTATCATTTTATTACAGATTTTGTATTTTATAAGGTTTTTCTCCTCTATTTTTTGTTCTTTTTCTCCTTTCCCTGCTATCTTTAAATTGAGTATTTTTTATGATTCCGTTTTATCTCCACTGTTGCTTATTAGTTATACCTCTAATGTTTTTCAGTTTACTCTAGTGTTTTCAGTATACATCTAAACTTTTTGTAGTCTATAATTAAATATTATGCCAACCATTTATTATGTAACAACTTTACAATAGTATATTTTTATTTCCTCCTAATCTTTTGTGCCATTGTGGTCATATGTTTCATTTCTTCATATGTAAATAAACTCCAAGTGTATTTAACTACTTCTGCTTTAGGATATCATATCTTTTAAAGTTAGTAATTAAAAATAATATTTAAATCTGAATTTGAAAAACATTAAAAATGAAATTGCATTTAATTCATTTTTGTTCAGATATTATCAACTAAATTTGACTTTTACCTCATCCTTTAAAAATATACAACTATTCCATTCTGTAATACATATTTATTTTATAAAATTTAAATAAACATTTCAACCTAACGAGAATTTAATGGTTAAATGATTTTAGAAAATGCTGTTTATTTTATTTTTCTCTAAGAATTTCCCATGCATATTAATGCTTGAAAGAAATCCTGGAGTCAAGCAAAGTTATTGAATTCGTTTAAACCAAGATTAGCAAACTACATTTGACTTTAAAATGTTTTTTTCCTAATGACAGAATCGTACTTAGTTTTATGTAGAACATATTTTGAGGCTTACTGTTTAAGAATATATGATTTTCATTTTTACTATTCCTAAATTCATAGCGGTTAAATGATTTATCATATTTCATTCAATTATCCTTTCATACCGCCCCTGTTAGAAATAAACTGAAAGCCTATCATATGGCAGACATTGTAATTTATACAAATAAAATGGCAGGGTAGGTCTTTGAATACAAACCATCTATCTTCAAATGCAATACTCTTTCTGCTCTGCTTTTTTCACTTGGAAGAGACTTCATTAAAATTTAGGTATTTCTAAGCCATTATGGCATGAAATGTAAAATTCAAATCTAGCTTTTTCTTATTACATGATCCTGAGTAAACTTCTTCCCTGGTCTACAGAGCAATTTTTTATGTATGCAATCCTAAATGTAATTCTAACTGTACCATGAAATAGTCTCTGGGTATTATTCCTTAGACAGTGAGATCCAGACAAGTATCTGAGTATATAGGCATTAATTTTCTGATTTCATTTTCTTTTTAAGTATAATTTATATACACTAAAATTGGCAGATCTTAAGTGTATAATTTTATTCATTGTTATATATGTGTGTATCATGTAATCACCATTCAGATCAAAGTATAAATTTTTTATTGCCTTGAAAGTTTCTTTCTGCCTCTTTGTCTCTTCCCCTCACCCACAGAAGTTACCATTGTTTGAATTTCTATCACCACAGATTTGCTTTATCTGTCTGGAACTCTATGTAAAAGGAATTCCATATTATGTCGTTTTGTTTTAAATGGGCTCAATTCACTTTGTTTTCTTCTTTAAAAACATTGCGTGTTGGCCCAGGTAGTTTGTTGTGTCTGGCTTCTTCACTCCACATGCTGTCTTTAGGATTCATCCAAGTTGCTACTTCTCACGTTAGTGTCAGCGGGGATTCCATGTCTTAATCTGCACAATGAAAGGTGTTGGGCTAGTTGAACTCTGGAGACTTGTTGAGTTGTGACAGTAAGTGAGACACTATTTCCACTGTTTGGCAAGAATTAAATGGCAGGAATTCTGACCTGAATCCGTTGCTGTGATACCAAAATAATGTTGTGAATGACAGCTCTGAATGTAATGCAGTGAGAGCAATGACATTGCTTGTGTGGGCCAGAAACATTTCATGAACCCGCGTTATGCAAGGACAGAGCCTTTTCAACTGCAGGGTACCCTCCCTGACTTTCTGAACCCTCCCTTACCCAGCATTCTTCCTGGGTGAATTACTGTTGAATTGTATTTATTACAATTTTAAAAGTCTTCGATAAACAGACTTAAAACAGGGCCCTGGTGCAAAGCTCCTTCCTAATTTTGTTTAGGAATCCATAGAGGGAGTGTTTAAAAATAGTCAATGGTGTTTGAGAAATTCATATTCAAATCTTGGTTTCTTCCTACCCTCGCATGTGATCTCGGGCAAGCCTTAAAACTCTCCAAGTCTTATTTCCTCACCTGGAAGTGCAGGGGATGACATTTACCTCTCAGGGCTGTTGTGAGGATCCAAATAAGGTAATGCAGGCAAACTGCTCAGAGTGCCTGGAAGTGGGTAGTTCTCCATCCAGGACAGGTGCTAACTGGTGCTGTTGCTTCTTAGCAAAGGCTGCCATGCTGTGCTCCTGTGACTACACTTTCTCCCTGGAGTTCCCTTTCTGTGCCAGTCCCATTGTTGACACTTGCTGGGACCAAAGTGGATGTAACCAGTCCATAGTGAGTAACCACAGGATTTTAAGTCGGTCCCATGAAGAGGAACACTTTGAATAGAGAATGGAGGGGGGACAGGTAAACGAGAAGAACGAGCAGTACTCCAGGGGAAGAGAAATGGGTTCTAACAGCTTCTTTCGTAACCAAACATTTCATTATCTTGACGGGGGCACCGGATCTCTCTGGAACAGCCAACGTAATTTAATACTTTAGACTTCGTATTTTTCATTCAAATCTTGTTCTGCTACTTACTCTCAAATTCTTCAAACTCTAAGGAAATTTCTTCACATGTGAAAGAATATAATATAGAAGTTAAGAAAAGTTGAGAAAGGAATTTAATATAATAAAGAAGTTTTTATAATATAGAAGATCAGAAATCAATATAGAAGCTAAGAATATAAAATATGGAGTCAGATGAACTGGGTTTGAGTCCTGAGGTTGCCATTAACGATATCTATAAACTGTCAGGTATGTCAATTAATTTCTCTGCTCCTTGGCTTCCTGATCTGTAAAATGGGTTGTTAGTTGTGATGAAGCTGATTAATGTAAGAATACATTTAAGAGTGCCTGTCACAGAATAATCAGTGAACAAATTTTAGCTCTTATCCACAAAATAGACATAATGATACCTCTCCCTTCAGGTTGTTAAGGATAGTTAAATGAGATAAGGTAGGTTAAATGACTGACCCAAGTTTTAATGATACTTCGAGTCCTGTTGTTATACATAAACATTATAATTTATATAAAAAAAGAACTGGCAGGTGATGAGATGAGAAGAGTTGAGGAAAAATAAAAATAATCAGCATCAAAATGATGAATTTACTCTCTTTAAAAGCAAGTGTAATAAAAATGAGGAAGAGCTGCTATATTTATGGTTACGAGGTCTATGTCCAGGAATGTTACTGTTTTTGCTCTGAAATAGGAAAGACCCCGTAGAAAATTTCAAGTCAGACAATTAATAACAACAAAGATGATGGTGATAATAATAGCAATAACAATAATCATGAAGTACATTTTTATGGAGGAAATCTGAGAAGAAAACCCAGAGTTCTTTCTCAGGCAAAGTCCCTGTTTTATGGTGCCTATATTCTCGTGGGAAAAACAAACAGTAAAGAAGTAAACAGATTAATAGCAAGAGGATTCCGGGTAGTGATCACTGTGTCATGAAAATGACTGGATTATCATGGATGCAATAGATGGAGGGGTCGCTTTTGATTTGATTGTAAAGAAAGGTCTATCTGAAAAAAAAATGCTTAGGATGAGCCTTTTGTAGGAGTCAGGGGAAGGCAGAGAGTTGAGCTTGTATAAGAGTCTAAAGGAGGAATGAACTTGGCATGTTGTAGAAACAGTAAGAGAGCTGATGGCATTGGGGTACAGTGGGCGAGGAGAAGAAACAGCAGCACAAATCGATGTTGGAAAGATTCCTTAGCATCTTGTGCTGTACACCACAGCCAAAAGTTTGGACCTAATTCCACACGTGTGGTGTGATGGAAACTAATCAGAAGCTCTAAGAAGGTGTTTTGATTGATCTGGTTTATATTTTCAAAAGATATCTCAGACTACTCTGTGAAAACCGCACTGGCATGGGGATCAGAATACAAGCAAACAAACTGATGATGAAGCTGAAGCAGCAGTGCATACGGGAGACGGTAAATAATGGCTTTGTTCAGTTGGTGACAGTGGAGAAAGTCAGCCTGCGTAATAGAGGAAGAATTGATGGGACTTCCTGAAAGATTAGATAGAAAGGACTCAGATAAGTATTACAGGTTTTTGGCTGAAGAAACTGATCTGAAGCTGGAGACATTTCCCGAGACAGGTTATAGTGATGCAGAGTTAGGATTCAAGGGTCTACGGGCTCAAAGTCTAAATAGCTGTCTTGTGATTATTCTATTGCTTATTTTGCCATTTTTCTTCTGGTGTATGTTTAACTTGCTGTTTTCTTTTATATAAAGGTATGCAGTTATCATTGTTAAATGTACAAGTTAGTGCATTTGGTCTATGATTTCATGGGCATTGAGAAGTTAAATTTCTCTGTAATGCTCTTGAGAAAGGCTTTACCAGTTCACACTTCTACCACCAAAGTTGAGTATACTAAACTCTACAAGTCCTGCTGGTTTCCACAGACTCTCCTGGAACTATCAGAATTTTCCTTATTGGAGTTCCCGTCGTGGCGCAGTGGTTAACGAATCCGACTAGGAACCATGAGGTTGCGCGTTCGATCCCTGGCCTTGCTCAGTGGGTTAAGGATCCGGCGTTGTCGTGAGCTGTGGTGTAGGTTGCAGACACGGCTCGGATCCCGCGTTGCTGTGGCTGTGGCGAAGGCCAGCGGCTACAGCTCCGATTAGACCCCTAGCCTGGGAACCTCCACACGCCACAGACGCGGCCCTAAATTTTCCTTATTAACATTTGGGAATCCAAACTGAATCCTATTTCAAGTCCTTAAGTACTACAGATGCTCTCTTCGGCCAGCTAACACTAAACATTTTGGAAGGGAGTTGAGGAGAGCGTTATCAAAGAGAACTAAGAGTGAAATGGTAACAATACAAATACTTGTTGAGAACTTATCATTGTCAGGAGTCCTTTTAAGTACTTTATATATGTTTGAACTTACTTAATTATGAGAAAACTACTACTATCCAGAATTTATATATAAATAAACTGAAGCAAGCAGAGAGAAAGAGGTAAAGCCCAAGTTTAAGTGCTTTGTTACTGACAGATGCAAAGCTGGGCAACTTGATTCCAGAATCCATACTTCTAATCATTAAATTCTGTTGATAGTCTGCAAAACATCTGATTGGTAAAAGTTTTGTCTGCATAAGGACAACAGCATGAAATAGAATACATGGTTCAGAGAGCAGGCACTCTAGTAGTTAGGGAAAAATATATGTGAGCTGAATAAGTAAGTACTGATTTGGTTAGGACTTGGTTGAAGTATTCAAAGAGAGACTTTCTCTAATATCTGCATCTCTGTTCAGTGGCCAGAACCCCATCATCCTATTATCACCATCACTGCCTACCAGTGAGTGCCTGCTATGGGCCAGATTCTGAGTTATAAGCACTCTAGGTATTATCGGCGATCTTTATGTTACCATCACTTTTTCACAGATGCAGGTAGGCTAAGTGAAATGGGCAGGGTCCCATGGTATGAACTGGCAAAGCCTGGATTAAGCTCAGTTTGTTTGTGTCTAGCTTCAAAATTCTCTTTCTACAGAGACAAAAGATATATTCATAAACCAGGATGCTGTCAAGGTCCAAGAACTCACGTAGATTCACACATATTCCAGTGGTTTAATCCTATCCAAACTATGTGACCTTTGAAAACCAGAGATGAGTAGGATGTTTCTGATTCTGAAGCTGGAAGGAAGCACTGGACGTGTTAGTGGATAGAAGCCACAAGGTCAGAGTAATTTAAACATTTTTTTAAATTAGAACTTCATTTTTTAGAGCAGCTTTAGAGTCATAGGAAATTAAGGGGAAGGTACAGATATATCCCATATACAGCCGGCCAAGCTCCGTATATATAGACTCCTCGTCATCAACACCCCTACAGGAGTGGCACGTTGGTTACAATTGGTGAACCACATTGACACATGATAGTCACCCAGCTTCCATCATTTACCTTATGGTCCACTCTTTGTTTTGTACATTCTATAATTTTTTACAAATGTGTAATGACATGTATCCTTCATTATGATAATGCAAAGTATTTCCAGTGCCCTAAATACCCTCTGTGCCGTTACTGTTCTTTTCAGCCCTCACCCCCAACTCCTGGCAGTCACTCACTTTTTACTGTCTCCATAGCTTTGCCTAGCTTTGCTTTATCCAGCCCATTTTTAAATCGGGTTTTCTATCATTGTTTTAAGGGTTCTTTGCACATTTTGGTTAGCAGTCGTTTGTCATATGTATCTTGTGTAAATATTTCACCCAGTCTGTGGCTTGTCTTCTCACTGTCTTGACATTGTCTTTTGCAGATCAGGAGTTTTAAATTTCGGTTATCTACAAATTACAATTACTTCTGTCATGGATCGTGCCTTTGGTGTTGTATCTAAAATGTCATCACTGTACACAAAGTCATCTAGGTTTTCTCCTTATGGTCTCCTAGGAGTTTTATAGTTGTGCATTTTACATTTTGAGTTATTGGTATTGAAATAATCTTTGTGAGAGGTGTAAAGTCTATGTTTTAATTTTTTTTGCGTGTGGATGTTCATTTGTTCCAGCGTCATTCATTCATTCACTTGTAATTCCTTATTGGGAGTGCCCTGCTGGCCCAGCAGTTAGGGATTTGGCATTGTCACTGCTGTGGCATGAGTGTGATCCCTGGCGTGGGAACTCCAGAGGACACAGGCCTGGCCAAAAAAAAAAAAATTTTTGATGTACATTTGACTTACAATGTTCTGCTTGTAAGACGTTATTGAAACGTAGGTCAGACAAAACTTGCAAGATTTGGTATTATTAGAGGCATCAAATGTAATAATTAAGGTGAAAGTGTTTTATAATGTCTGGAACCAATATTAATGAGAGGAGGATTTCTGTGTGGACCACCGAACACTCATAACCGTAAACGGATTCAAGGAATTTATATTTTTAATTCTTGAGAGGACAAAAAAAGTTTTCCCATAGCAAATAGTCACTGTCTTTTGATATTTCATCAGGTAGTGTGGTTATGTAAACGTGTAAGGTCTTGACTCATTTCTGTTAGATACACAGCCACAGAAACAAAAGGCAACTCATAATTAATGTGTCAATTGAGTAATCAAGTAAATACGTATATGCTAGAGAAGGCCAGAGGAGGGAGTGGCCCCTGAAAGGCTCTTTGTAGGAGCTGGAACTCTCCTCCCCTTCAGTGTGAAGGCAGGCCAGTTGCCTGATTGATGCTCTGCTCCCACAGTAATGTTACATCATAAAATTGAGAGAAAACCAGCAATCCAATAATCACAGTTTCTCCCTTCACCATTCTGAAAACTGGAGCTCAGAGAGGGCAATTTTTTAGAATGGATTTTTTTTTTTTTATGATAAAAATTGTACTGAGTTCTAAATGTATCTGGCTTTCAGGACTTTGTACCTTAGCCCTTCTTTCCATTTCTATAGGCAGTTGTTCCCTTGGGAGACCTGAGAAAGAAAGAGCTCTCTCACGTTTATGTCATTGTTTATGTTCAGGAAACTTGATTTAGCAGTTGAGGTGTCTGCCTCAAATACTTTGGAGCAGAAGGTGGGGTAGAAACAAATGAGCAAGGGAGCATAAACAGACGTGAGTAGTCTTGGATAAAATGACATTCTGAAATCTAAGAAAATCCTGTATGATGAATCATCCTTAGTGCATTTCATATTATCATTTGACCTTGGAGAGTTTGGTGGCTACTAAGGATGGCGTGATTTAATTCTTAAAAAGAATTGGTGGGTGGGATCTGGAACGGAGGAAGAGAACAATCATTTCTTGAATACCTTTTATTTGCCAGCTCTTGGGCTAGACACCATTTAACTTTAATCCTCACCTTTTTCTGTGAGATCAGTGTCATTAGTAGCCTGCTCTACTAAAGATGTGAAGTTCACATTCCTGTATGTGGAAGAAGTTGGCTCTAAAGCCTGTGTCTTTTCCTCGGCAGTGGTTTGCCTTACACAGTCTCCAGATTGGGAGGAATCTTGGGTTTTCTCACCCGTAAGTTGAGGATGTTACTGGCTTTCCCATCTCCCACACAGAAGCAGGTATGACAGTCTTATCATCCAGTAGGACAGAGATAGGAAGGTATTTGGAAAAATATTCCACTGTTATTTTCCCTTAGATATGTGGGATCACAGTCCAGTGGCATTTCAAGTCTGGAAGGCTGCATGGCCTCAGTGGTCACATGTTTCTAGATTTGCAGCCAGTCTGTACCACTCTCTAATTTTGTGATTTTGGATTAAGATTCTGAGTCTCAGTTTCTAGTTTCAAAATAGACATAAAATACCTCCTAGGTCTCTGGGGGAACGTTAAATCAGATAACAGATGAAAAACATCGTGTTAGTTCTCTAGGCTCTGCGAAGAGGTTTTACCCAGGCTACATCTAGTAACTGGAATGTCTTGTGAGGATAGTATGTGACAATAGGAAGGAAGGATTGTAGACGAGATATGGGCTGTATACATACAACAGAATGTCATTTGGCCACAGAAAAGAAGCAAGTCCTATCTCACGCTACAGCATAGATAAGCCTTGAGGATAATACATTGAGTGAATCAAGACAGACACAGGACAAATACCCCATGATTCTGCTTACATGAGGTATCTCAAGTAGTCAAACTCACAGAAACAGAAAGTAGAAAGTGATGGGATCGACTAACCCCAAACTCCCGGTCCATCCACCCCCCCCCCACCGCCCCCGGCAACCACAAGTCTGTTCTCACATCTGTGAGTCTGCTTCTGTTTTGCAGATGAGTTCATTTGTGTCGTATTTTAGATTCCACATATAAGTGACATCATATGGTTTTTGCCTTCCTCTTTCTGACTGACTTCACTTAATATGAGAATCTTTAGTTCCAACCACGTTGTTGCGCGTGGCATTACTTCATCTTTTTTAAGGCTGAGTAATATTCCACTGTATATATGTATACATTTTCTTTATCCATTCATCTGTCATTGGGCACTAGGTTACTTCTGTGTCTTGGCTATTATAAATAGTGCTGCTGTGAATATTGGAGTGCATGTATTTTTTCATATTATAGTTTTTTCCAGATATATGCCCAAGAGTGGGATTGCAGAATCATACTGTAGTTCTCTTTTTAGTGATTTTTTTTTTTAGGTCCTCACTTGCACCATATGGAAGTTCCCAGGTTTGGGACTGAATCAGAGCTGCAGGTGCCAGTCTGTGCCACAGCCATAGCAACGCAGGATCCGAGCCACATCTGTAGCCTACACCGCAGCTCACATTAACGCCAGATCCTTAACCCACTGAGCAAGGCCAGGGATTGAACACTCATCCACGTGGATGCTAGTTGTGTTTGTTACTGCTGAGCCACAATGGGAACTCCTCCTTTCAGGTTTTTTAAGGAGTGTCCATATCATTCTGTATAGTGCCTGCACCAATTTACATTCCTACCAACAGGGTTCCTTTTCCTCCACAACCTCTCTAGCACCTATTATTTGTAGACTTATTGATAATGGCTATTCTGACTGGTGTAAAGTGATACCTCGTTATAGTTTGGATTTGCATTTCTCTAGTAATTAGTGATACTAAACATCTTTTCATGTGCCTGTTGGCCATCGGTCTGTTTTCTTCGGAGAAATATCTCTCTAGGTCTTCTGCCCCCATAAATGAGTAATCATTATTCTAAGAGGACAGTGTAGCTTGTCCAAGGCTAGATGACTTGTAATTGGGAGCCAAGCTTGTAGCCTGTGTCTGGATTTCCATTTCCAATCTTACTCCTGCACCAGGTGTTGTCAGGGTGGTGATCAGCATTGCTAAGGAAAATTAGCGTGTGACAGCACTGTTTCTTAGTAGCACTGATTTATGACTGCATTTGTCATAGCAACTGTTACCGTGACTGGATACTTGGATAGATAGAAACAGGTAAAGATAGACGCAGATATATAGGTATTTTTAAAAAACCATGAGCTTGCAATATTCTTTTTAAGAAACTTTGGTAGTTTTTCATTTTACTTTTTCAAGATATTATTCATAAAGCTTAACTCCCTTTCACCAAAATTTCTTATTCAATTCCATTTTTAAATGTTACACATGTTAACTTTGGCCAAGTTTTTAATATTATTTCCTTGTTGATTATATGTAGGTGATAAATGCTTCCACTTATTAAATTCTCTAACTTATGAAAGTATATCAGATTACTCTTCAATTTGGCATGCCAAAATTTGTCCAAACTTAGCTAATATTTAAAGCAGAACAGGTAACCGAGATGTTTATTTCTAATAGAACATTAATCTAAGATACAGACTTCCTATAAAATATTTGATATTAAAGAATATCAGGTAAAAAAGGCCATGAGAGATGAAGCAGAATGAGACCCAAGATCCAGACATTGTGCCCCTGACATTTTGGTCCCAATATCCTTTTCTAATTTTATCTATCATTATTTTCATTCAGCTTTTGTTCATTTGAATTCAGCTCACTTTTTCTCCAAATATGCTTTTCCTGAATTTCACACATATATCCATTTGTTCAGACCATTCTTCTCTCAAGACTTTTGTCAAATTTCATGTCTCCTATAAACCTTTTCCCGATATTTTATATGATAGTAATTTTTTGCATTCTAAACTCCCACACCACTTTAGCTTTTGGTGTTTTTGTTTTGTTTTGTTTGTTTTGTTTTGTTTTGTTTTCAAAGTAGAAAGCTCTGTTGGGCATATGCCTTATTGACTCTTTAGATTACAAGGTCCTTGAGACCAAGACTTGTGGGCAAGACTTGTATCTGATTCATCTTCGCTAACTTCAGTAACGGACTTGGAAACTGATACTCAGAAATGATTCAGTGAATCAGTGAATAGTTTTAGTGTTTGTGCTGCCAAAACAAGCACACTGAATGAATAATTTTGATGAAGATAATGGAAAATGAGAAGTGGTCTTTAAAAAGGAAGAGAAGGGGCAGCAAATCTGAATAATGTGTCCAGTGAGGAAAGACACAGTTCTTCACAGCGTGAGGAATATTCAGCTGATAAAAGATCCAGCAGACATTACCGCAGTTGAGCAGACATTACCGCAGTTGAGAAGACATTACCGCAGTTGAGCAGACATTACCGCAGTTGAGAAGACATTACCGCAGTTGAGACACAGGGAACACAGGGAGAAGAGTGCGCATTTGGCATCATTGTGACTTTCAAACCATTTTTACCTTTCTCGTCTTTCATTCTGATCAAGAAGTAAGTATGTGCTTCTTGGCAAGCACCCTCATCCTAGACGCTAGATACACACGGGTCTCTGCACTTTTAATGAAGGAGGAGGCTGTTTGCAGCATCCTGGTTCTCCCATTTCTGCTTGAAAACAAAGCACTTTTATTTATTATGGATGCCATGGTTATTTCCAAGGTCTTATTTGAACAAATTTTACTGCTTAAACATGGGTTAGATGTTGCAAAGACAGAAACATTGCAAACTCCAGATAAAGAACAGAAGATACTTAGGAAAGTTCTAAAGAAGCAAGAAGAATAGAAGTTAGGATACAAATGAACTTCTTTGCAGAACAGAAACAGACTCACAGACTTTGAAAAACTTATGGTTACTAAAGGGGACAGGTAGGAGGAGAGAGGGTTGAACTGGGGATTTGCGATGGAAATTTTCTAAAATTAGGTTGTGATGACGGTTGTACAGCTATAAATACAATAAAATTCATTAGATTAAAAAAAGTTAGAAGAGGTTTGGAATGCAAATTTGAGGTAGATCATGCATTTTTCAGTAAAGAGAGTCAAAAATACAAACCTTTAGAATGTGACAAGCTGTGAATCTGTTAGATAGCTTGGTGAAGTTCCTTTTTTCCTTTTTAAATTTATTTATTTATTATGACTATAATTTTATTTTTTATTTTTTTCAACTTAATGGATTTTATTTCAGTTATAGGTATACATAAATCATCACAAGTCAATTTGACAGATTTTGTGTCCCAAACCCACAGTGCATCCCCCCACCCCCCAGATTGTCTTATTTGAAAAACCAGGGTTTTCCAAAATCTGTGAGTCATTGTCTGTTCTGCAAAGAAGTTCATTGTGTCTTTTTAGTTTCCACATGTAAGTGGTAGCATTGGGTGTTGCCCTCTAATTGTCTGACTGGTTTCACTTCGCATGATAATTTCTAGGTCCATCCACGTTGCTATAAATGTTGGTAATTCGTTCCTTTTAGTGGCTGAGTAATATTCCATTGTGTGTATGTACCATATCTTCCCTATCCACTCCTCTGGCGATGGGCACTGAGGTTGTTTCCATGACCTGGCTATTGCATAGAGTGCTGCAATGAACACTGGAGTACGTGTGTCTTTTCAAGTCATGGTTTGCTCTGGAGAGATGCCCAGGAGTGGGATTGCTGGATCAAATGGTAATTCTATTTTGAGTTTTCTGAGGAATCTCCGTACTCTTTTCCCCAGTGGTTGCACCAATTTGCATTCCCACCAACAGTGTAATAAGGATCCTTTTTCTCCACACCCTCTCCAGCACTTATCATTTGTAGACTTTTTGATGATGGCCATTCTGGCCGGTGTAAGGTGGTACCTCATTCTGGTTTTGATTTGCATTTCTCTAATGAGGAGTGATGCTGAACATCTTTTCATGCGTTTATTTGCCATCTGCATGTCTTCTTTGGAGAACTGTCTGCCTAGATCCTCTGCCCATTTTTGGATGGAGTTGTTTGCTTTTTTGGTATTGAGCTGTAGGAGGTGTTTGTAAATTTTGGATATTAATCCCTTGTCAGTTGATTCATTTGCAAATATTTTCTCCCATTCTGAGGGCTGTCTTTTCATTTTGTTTAGGGTTTCTAAATTTATATTTTATTATAGTCTATTTACGATGTTCTGCCAGTTTCTGCTGTACAGCACAGCGAGCCGGTCATGCATATATATACTTTCTTTTTCTTACATTATCCTCCATCACGCTCCGTCACAAGTGATTGGACATAATTTCCCTGTGCTGAACAGGAGGGTCTCACTGAGGTCTCAGCAGAGGTGAGAGGTCATGCAAAGATGATCCTAGAAGGCAAGGGTCAAAAGTTAGATCTCAGAGGAGTTCAGCTCTGGAGATGCTAATGACAAAGTAACGACTGGAAAAGAGGGAGGAAAAAGATAGGAAGAAAACCAAAAGAAAAAGTCCTATATTTACATCTTTTTTGAAAGCGGTCCTGTCGCCATCTACAATGGGTTGTTGATGGATTCAAGATTCATTCATGTGTTCTGCACTCAGGTGAGGGTCAGATTTTTAAAATCAGAAATACAAAACTGGGTAATCTGGTAAATCCTTCAAAAATCAGTGTCACTTGGCTTTTCTCTCAGTACATCATACCTCTGTGGGTTACAGCAGAGCCCCTAATTCCAGAATCAACTGTATAATCCCCAAGATAATTAACGAAGGCTGAAGCGAGTTCTGTTTACTAAGCCTAGCTGAGGGTCTCTGCCCTCTCTGTGGCATCTTAGACCGGATGGCTCCTTGGTGGGGTGGGGAGCGTGGCCCCGTGCCTTGCGGTTTCTTTGGCGGCGTCTCGGCCTCTCTCTCTCCAGCAGGCGCCGTGCGACATCCCTGTTCGTGACAACCGCCCAACATCTCCAGTCATTGCTGAGTGCCGCCCCTGGGCGGGAGTGGGGGCAAGATTGCCTCCCCTCAAAACAGAATAAAGCTAATCAAAACGTAAACCGGCCATCGAATCCCACCACAGAAAATGTTAGAGATGGGTCTGAGTTCATTCCCCGGAATGCTTAGTAAGGAGAAAAGAATCAATCTGAAAATCACGCATGAGCGAGCTATTGACAAAGTTGTGGTTTGGGAAAAGTACATGGGGCTGGGAGCCAGGAGAGGCGAAGGGCATTCCAGCTCTGCCCATTTCTAGCTGCTTGTCCTCAAATCTATTGCTTCCCCTGGCCAGGCCTTGCTAAGAAAATGAGGATATTGGAATATGCTAGAATACACCAAGGCCCGTTCCTGTTGAAAGGCTGTGACAAGTTTGTGAGTCTTTATGAATGAATGTATGAACACCTGGCTCTGTGGGTAGCGCGCTCTCTCCAGGACGGGATATTCAAGAGGCTGAGTGTGTTTCCTCATCAGGGCCTAATCTGACAGGCGCTCACTCTTTCATTTTTCCTTTCCTAACAGAACTCACCCCCGTATCTACTCTCGCTGCTTTCTTCCGCGAGAGACAGAAGGACACAGTGGGCTCTGGCAAAGGCCTTTCTTTTGCCCTAAGATGATGTTTGCTTTTTCCACCTCTGGAGAAGAGGCCCAGGGCTAGGCAGTTGGGGTTACGCAACCACCTTTTGTTGAGCTCAGAGACGTAGGCGAGGCGGGACCAGGTATCAGGAGTGGACTTCCATGGGAATTGCCGAGCCCATTTCTCTCTCCTTGCCTCTCTTCCCAGAAAACGAGCGTCAGAGGACCTTGTGCGTTTCCGCCCGAGGTAGGCTGCCATTTTTCCATTGTGTCACTACGCTAAGACGAGATTAGTCTGACTCCCAAGAGCTGTTTTCAGAGCACACCAGTTAATTAGGCAACAAGACAGCTGGTGGAGCAATACTTTATTTTTCTGGATGTCCCACGCCCACGGTGGATTTGGCCTGGTGCCGCCGCCAGCTGCCCTCACAGCAGTGGCACCTCACAGTTCAGCCACGCCCTAGGTGACAACAGATTGTATTTTTTAAGGACTAACTTTATTTTTAAAATTGTATGTAGTCATTAATCAGGGGCGAAAAAGTTCAAGTGTCAGCTCTCCTCCTTCTTCTTCCCCAAACCCTACACACAGACTTTTTTTGAGACTGTTGAGATATAGTGAGTTAGCCTTGTGTGTGAATATACCTGCTGAAGAGAGGAGCTGAGGCGGCGTGAGGCACACAGTCACATCTACACCAAGCACAGTGACTAGCCTTTGCTTAGAACCTTATCGCTGGTGGAGGGCTTGCACTTGTATTGTTTAGTTATATCTTTGTGGCAAAACTAATGCAATTAATATGTAGATGGCAATATTATTTATATTTTATGAATGAGAAAATGGGCTCATAAATACAAATAAACACACCTAACATCACACAGGGAAGTTGTAGAACTCATTTTTTGGACTCCAAATCACATGCTTTTTTTTTTTTTTTCACCCTTTCTAAATGACTTACCTGTAGAATATACTGGTCAAAAGAGTCATCAATTAACTCACTATATAGTGAGTGCTATTATTTTCCAGGCATCGCTGCCTTTGAAGACAATATGTTTTAAAAGCTTATTTAATAGACTTTATTTTTTAGAACAGTTCTAGATTCACAGCAAAACTGAGCAGAAAAGAACAGAGATTTTCTGTAATGCCCACCCCCGCTCAAGTGCAACCTCCCCCACTGTCAGTATCCCCCGCCAGTGTGATACATTTGTTACAACTGAGGAAACTGGGTGGACGCATCATTGTTACCCAGAGTCCATACTTTACATTCAGGGTCATGCTTGATAGTGTGCATTGTGTGGTTTGGACAAAGATACACAAGGACGTGTTTCTACCATGATAGGGTGATTACAGAGTGGTTTCACTATCTTAAAAATCCTCTGTGAAGCTAATATTCTCACTACATTGGTTAATACACTTCATGAGTACACCTTGAGGTCTGCCGTATTTTCATCCCCTTTGTTCATTGCCCGATGTGCCTCACCTCCTTAGGAGTTGAGGAATTTAATCCGTGTTCACAGGCTCACTTCAGCTCAAAGTGAGAACTGGTGTTAAAACACAGACTTCCTAATTTCAGATCACATAATACTTTGACTTCCTTCCTGAACTTGCCAGAGCTAAAGGAAACTGCTAAACAGTAAGAAAACGCATTCCCTCCTGGCCCACCCTTTGATGGGTAATGAGACAGTTCCTCTCTTTGGCAGATTTCCAAAATGTTGGAAAATTGAAGAGCTTAGGATGTACTGTTTGATTTTCTGACCTATTTGAACAGCTGTCACTTTTTGATGGCTCAAATGACCTGTGAGTCCATCCAGCCATGCGTGGCCATGGTTCACTGAAGGTAAGCAGTCCCTACAGGACCTTGATCCCCCTGGAGCACAGTAAGTTGTCCAAAGGAAGGAGTATTGTCCAAAAGGAAATGTCTCGTCTACCCGGAGTGCTATCAGTGGTGCCCCAAATTAGGCACTGGTTTTTGCCACTTCTCCCCAAAAAAACTCAGTACTTGAAAAGACCGGGACGTGGATTTCCTTATTGTGACCTCTAATTCAACAGAGTCAGCAAGCTAGCAATAGGTCCGTTCTGTCTGCAGCCAGCACTGTGCTCTCGCCACCTGCCAGGCGCCACCTGGGTCACCGCATGCAGTCCTCACAGCAGCCACTAATGCACTTCTCAGTTCAGTGGTGAAGAAACTGAGGCAGGGAGTTGAGGTAAACCGTCCCAGGACACACAGCAAAAAAGTCAGTTTTGAAACCGATAACATTGCTCCAGAGCCCAGCACTTAACTTCTGAGTGACAGCTCCTTTCGCTCTCGGGTACGCTTCCACATGCAGAACTTGAATTACTACCAATAGTCGAAGTCGCTTTAGCCTTTTCACACAGTCACGTCAACCAGCTCAGCAGTTTTGTCAAGTGAACGATACCTGTGATTTGCCTGAGATTAAAATGCTAGCAAGTCACATATTTCCAAAAACAACCCCTCTTCTGGTACAGACTGGAGAACTAATCTTCACTTTCCAGACACTACTGGAATCCACCTGCAGGAAAATCCCGTAACATTTTCCTTGAGGATGGGGAAGTTTGGAAGGATGAAAATGACCTCCACCCCATCACAATAAATCATGGCATTTGCAGTCAGATCCCTTAGGGGATGGAGGTACTGAGGATGTGTGTCTTTAAATAATTAGGAAAGACCATTCTGTCTGTCGTAGCCTCATTCCTTCATCTACAAACTAAAGGAAGCGAGGAGGCTGGATGAGTTTTGATGTCCTATGTAGCCATGAAAGTGTCTCATTCTTTTAAATAGTATTTTTGTTCTTAAAAGTGATACCTACTTGGTACAAAAAATGTATGAGGCAAGAAAAATAAAAGAGAAACATAAAAAGTCATAAGTAATTTTACCATGAGTAATAAATCTTAGGACTTAAAAAAAAGGTTTCCACATGCCTTAATGCATAAATATATAAATGTTTTAAAAATAGTAGAGTATTGAATGCCAATTTTTTTCTAAAGTCAAGTTGATGGAAATGAAACTTATAAAGGCAAAATTCAAAATTTTGGGTGTACAGTTACATATGCTTTGACAATCACTTAACTACCAGCATAATCAAATTATAGAGTAGTTCCATCACCCCAAAATATTTCCATGTGTACTTTTGTGGTCAGTCCTTGAATCCTCTTTGATTTGTAGCCCCTGGAAACCTCTGACCTGATTTCTGTCCTTATACTTTTGTCACTTAAAAAATGTGTATAAATGGAATTTTGTGTCTAGTTTCTTTGACTTGGGATAATGTTCTTGATGTCCGTCCGTATTGGAGCACGTACAGTTCATTTCTTTTTATTATTGAACAGAAATCCACGGTGTGGATGTACGACAGATTTTTTTATCCATTCACCAATTGATGTATATTTGGATCGTGTCTGTTTCTTAGGGATTAAGAACAAAGGTGCTATAAATATTCTTTTATAAGTTTTGTATGGACATATTTTTAATCTTCTTTTGAGTAAATACTTAAGGGTGACAATAAAAAAAAACAACCCAATTAAAAATGGGCATAAGAAGATCTAAATAGGCATTTTTCCCAAGAATATATATAGATGGCCGAATAGCACAGGAAGAGATGCTCAGCATTAGTAATTATCAGAAAAGAGCAAATCAGAACTACTTTGAGGTCTCACTTCACACCAGTCAGAACGTGCATCATCAGGAGTTCCCCATTGTGGCTCAGAGGTTAGTTGCTGCATTGACTAGCATCCGTGAGGGTGCAGGTTCCATCCCTGGCCTCACTTAGTGGGTTAAGGATCCGGAGTTGCCCTGGCCTTGCCTAGTGGGTTAAGGTGTAGGTCGCAGACGTGGCTCGGATCCTGCATTGCTGTGGCTATGGCCGTGGCCGGCAGGTACAGCTCTGATTGGACCCCCAGCCTGGGAACTTCCATATGCCACGGGTGGGGCCCTAAAAAGACCAAAAAAAAAAAAATGGCCATCATCAAAAAGTCTACAAGCAATAAATGCTGGAGAGGATGTAGAGAAAAGAGAACCCTCCTATGCTATTGTCAGGAGTGTAAATTGGAGGAACCGTTATGGAAAATAGTACAGACTTTCCTCAAAAAACTAAAAATAGAACTACCGTATGATCCAGAAATCCCACTCCTGGGCATATATCCAGAGAAAACCATAATTTAAAAATACACATGCACCCCAACTTTCATAGCAGCACTATTTACAACAGCCAAGACAGGGAAACAACCTAAATATGTCCATCAATAGGGAAATGCATAAAGAACACACACACACACACACAATGGAATACTACATAGCCATAAAAAGAGCAAAATAATGCCATTTGCTGCTACATGGATGGACCTGGATATTATTATACTAAGCAGAGGAAGTCAGAAAGAGAAATACCGTATGATATCATTTATACATGGAACTTAAATGCGATACAAATTAATTTATCTACAAAACAGAAACAGACTCACAGACACAGAGAACAGACTTATGGTTGCCTGGGGGAGGGGAGGAAGGGATGGATGGGTTGGGAATGTGGGACTAGCAGATGCAAACTGTAATAATAATAAAAAGAAATACAATTTTTGAAACTAAAGAGTGAGATTTCTAGGTCACATAGTAAATATATGGTTAACTCTATAGAAAGAAAATAGGGTTTGTAATCTACTTAAAAAATCTTTTTCTGAGAATGATTATAGATGCACAGGGATTGGCAAAGATAGCACAAAGCAGTCTTATCTCTATACAATTTCCCTCAATAATCAAATCTTACGTAAGCACAGGACAAAATCAAAACTAGGAATTTGACTTTGAAGATGTGTGTGTGTGTCATTTGATGTTATTTTATTGAATTCCTCGTTTTGTGAAATCACTACGTCAGTCAGGATACAGAATTTTCCACCACCACGAGATCTCCCTCGTGCTTACTTCAGTACAGTCATGTTTATGCCTGCCAGTCCTCATCCAACAGCCAGCCATAACCCCTGGCAACCACCAACTTATTTTCCCTAACTGTAATTTTGAATGTTATATAAATTGAATTCTAGTGTGTGTATTTTAGTGATAGCTTTTTCCACTTAGCATAGTGCCCTTGAGATCAAGCTACATGGTTACATGTATAAATCATTCCTTCCTATTTATTGCTGAATAGGATTCCATGGTGCAGTGTACTAAGGTTTGTTTAACCAGGCACCTATGGTTTTTTTTTGGTTTTTAACTCAATGAATTTTATTATATTTATAGCTGTACAACAATCATCACAACCCAGTTTTACAGCATTTCCATCCCAAACCCCCAGACCACCCCCTCCCCCAAAACCTGTCTCCTTTGTTACGCATAAGTTTTTCAAAGTATGCGTGTCAGTATCTGTTCCGCGAAGATCACTGTATCCTTTTTTTTTTTTTTTTTGGATTCCATGTATAAGTGATAGCATATGATGTTTGTGTCTCACTGTCTAACTTCACTTAGCATGATAATTTCTAGGTCCATCCATGTTGTTTCAAATGCCATTGTTTCTTTCCTTTTTATGGCTAATATTCCACTGTGTATGTGTACCACATCTTCTTTATCCACTCCTCTGTCGATGGACATTTAGGTTGTCCCCATGTCCTGGCTATTGTATGTAGTGCTGTGATGAACCTTGGAGTACATGTATCTTTTTGAGACATGGATTTCTCTGGTTAGATGCCCAGGAGTGGGATTGCTGGATCAAATGGTAATTCCATTTTTAGTTTTTTGAGGAATCTCTGTACTGTTTTCCACAGTGGTTGCACCAATTTACATTCTCACCAACAGTGTAAGAGGGTTTCCTTTTATCCACAGCCTCTCCAGCACTAATTGTTTGTAGACTTTTTGATGATGGCCATTCTGGCCGGTGTAAGGTGGTACGTCAGAATGGTTTTGATTTGCAATTCTCTAATAAAGAGCGATGCTGAACATTTTTTCATGTGTTTTTGGCCATCTGTATGTCTTCTTTGGAGAATTGTCTGTTTAGATCTTCTGCCCATTTTTAACGGGGTCATTTGTTAACCATGCACCTGTTGAGGGACATCTTTGTTATTTCCCATTTTTATTTATTACACATAAAGCTACTGTGAATGACTGTGTACAGGTGTTTTTGTGTATATGAATTTTCATTTCTGGGGGATAAATACCCAGGAGTACAATTACTGGGCAGTATTGGAAGCATATGTTTCATTCTTTTTTAAATATATAACAATGAATTTTATTTCAATTATAGGTGTACAAAAATCATCACAAGTCAATGTGATAGATTTTCTGTCCCAAACCCACAGTGCATCCCCCCAACCCCAGATTGTCTTATTTGAAAAACCAAGGTTTTCCAAAGTCTGTGAGTCATTGTCTGTTCTGCAAAGAAAGTCATTGTGACTTTTTAGTTTCCAAGCATATGTTTAATCTTTAAAGCAACTGCCAACTCACCAGAGTGGCTGCACTATTTTACCCTCTCAGCAACATATGAGAGACTGGTTTCACTAGGTACTTTCCAGCATTCGTTGTGGTCACTATTGTTTATTTTAGCCATTCGTACATTCCACTCTTTTAAAATTACTTTTTACTCTTTCTTTTCTCATATATCCATGACAGTCATATTCTGTCACAGAGACTCCACATTATTTTGCTCTTGAAACTTTGCTTATGTGGTTCTGCTGAAAAATGAGTGACATTCCTGTCTCCAGTGTTCAAACATCCTAAAGCTTCAAGGCACAACCCAAAGGCCATGTCTTTCAAAAAAAAAAAATCATTACATCTTCCAGACAAATAATATGTCTTTCCTGGACACTTTATTTGTACTTCTTTTATGACACTTTAATGTTTTATGTTCTGTTGAATTGTTTATTTTCTGATGGAAATATTATCATCCTTACCAGACTGCCAGGTTCCTTAGTGTAGAATAATCTTTATCTCTTTTCTCCTTACTTCCAACACCTATGGTTTTCAAGGTTTTGATTAATAAAACTCCATATGATACCTACAAATTTATATTGATTTAAATTGTTTGGTTGGCACTAACATCCTTATAGATAGGATACAAGAGAAAAATGCTTCATTTCAAATCTCTCTGTTGAACATTTCTATACCATTGTCATTGCTTCTAATTAATTCCTACGTAACATTCAAATTTTATAGTTTAAAATCCGCAGCTCCTTCATGCAATGCGTTAGTGCTAACTAGTTAAGGTTTTCCTGCCATCTCCGGAGGCAGAGAACACAATCTCTCTATGGCAACCCTCTGCTCTTCTTTCTGGACAGATTTCACTGTTTAGAGAGCGTCCCCTTTTACTGGAGTCATCACAGTGTCTAACAGGTTCTAGCTTTGCTTTCTTGGGTTACGTGGAGTGAAGCTTTTTTTTTTTTTTTCTACTTGATCATAAAGAATTACAAAGCTTTTATAAATATTTAAAATGGCAATGGGGAACAATTGTGGATTAATGTGATTTATAAACAGATGCCATAATTTATAAACATATGAGTGCTTTTATCTAATGAAACAATAGAAATAAATATTCTTTCATGTAATTTTTATAAGACTCGGCTTCCTCTCATTTATTTATTAGGTACAGAGCATTTGGAATGATGATGATGTCTTTGCCGTCATGAAATGATTCTTTATCCTTGGTAATTAGTCTTTGCTCTGAAATCTGTATTATCTGATGTTAATATAGCTTTCTTTTGATTAATGTTAGCATCATATATTTTTTCCCATCCTTTTACATTTAACCTATTTCTATCTTTATGTTTACAGTGTGTTTCTTTTTTTTTAATTTTTATTTTATTTTTTTCTGTTATACCCAGCTGTACAGTGTGGTGTCAGTGTTACACATACATATATGGATTCATCACAAGTGGTTAGACATAGTTCCCCGTGCTATACAGTAGGATCTCCTTGCTTTTCCAGCCCAGAGGCAACAGTCTACAACTATTAACGCCAGACCCCCCTACCATCCCATTCCCTCCCCCACCCTTTTGGCAACCACAAGTCTGTTCTCCAAGTCCTCGATTTTCTTTTCTTCATAAAAGTTCATTTGTGCAGTATATTAGATTCCAGTTATTAGTGATATCACATGGTATCTGTCTTTCTCCTTCTGACTTACTTCACTCAGTATGAGGGTCTCTCATTCCATCCATGTTGCTGCAAATAACATTATTTTTTTCTTTTTTATGGCTGAGTAGTATTCCATTGTGTATATATATCACATCTTCCTAATCCAGTCATCTGTCGATGGACATTTGGGTGGTTTCCATGTCTTGGCTATTGTGAATAGTGCTGCAATGAACATGCATGTGCAGATGTCTTTTTCAAGGAAAGTTTTGTACAGCGTGTTTCTTAAAAGCAGAAACTAGGGTTTCCTTTTTCTATCTGATTTGACCATCTGTCTTTTAATTTACATATTTATATGTAATACACATATATTTACTTCTAATACATTTATATAGAACATATTTTCATTTAATATATAGTTGACATAAAATAGATAGGTTTAAATATAATTATTGATATGGTCAGATTTGAGTCCATCATCTTTTTGATCTCTATCTATTCCATCTGTTTTCCTGTTACCTTTCCCCCTTTTTCTGCTTTTAGATGAATCAAGTATTTTATGATTTCACTGAATCTCCTGTGTTAATTTATTATCTGTAGATCTTTAGAAATTATTATTATTTAGGAAGTTATTTTTAAAAGAGATTTCAATAATAAGAAAAATTCTCATATATTTACCCATGCAGTTATACTTTTCTAATGATTTTCTTTCCTTTACGCAGATGGATATTTTTGTGTGATATATATTTTTCCCTCTTGCCTAGAAGTCTTCCTTTACATTTCTTCTAGTAAAGGTATGGAATAAAGAATGAATTTTTTAAACTTTTATATATAAAAAGTCTATCTCACCTTCTTCTTTTTTTTTTTTTTTTGGCTGTGCCTGTGGCATTCAGAAATTCCCAGGCCAGGAATCAAAGCCTTGCCACGGCAGTGACCTAAGCTGCTGCAGTTACAGTGCTGGATCCTTAACCCACTGAGCCACAGAATGCTACCCTCATTTTTAAAAGAAGATGATTTTGTTGGGCATAGAGTTATGCATTGACAGTACTTTGTTTCAATACTTTAAAGATGTTGCTTCACTCTGCTTTTCCTTGTGTTATTTCCAAAGAGAACACCTGCTGTTCTGATCTTTATTATTCTGTATATAATGGAGTTTTCTCCCTCTGACTGCTGTCTAGACATTCTCGCTATTTTTGCCATCTTGATAATGATGTGCCTTAATATAGGTTCTTCACACTTCTTGCACTTGGAGTTCATTGAGTCTTGACCTCTTGGTTTATAGTGTGGAAAATCGTTGGCCATTGCTGCTTCAAATTTTTTTCTGTCTTCCCAGGCCTGCCTTTGGGGGCTACAGTTAACGCTTGTATTGCTCTTCTCTTAGCTGTCCTACAGCTCTGCACGGCTGTGCCCGAGTTTCTCCTTCATGCTCTAAGGCGTGTCTCAAGACAGTAAGCTGGGGCAAATATAAGACTCGGCTTGTTTGTTTACTGTCTGTCATGGGTCACCTGTCTTCACTTCAAGAGACTGATGTCTGGTATCTTGAGAATCATTGTCTCCTGTATTTTGCCTCTTTTTATTTGTTTGTGTACGTGTTGCAGGCAGCCGTGTAACTCCAGTTCCTGTTACCTTATTTTGGCTGGAGTCATGAGTGCAGTCAATTCTTCTGATTGATTTTTCTTCTTAACCTGAACTCTATTTCCTATTTCTTGGTTTGTTTGGGAATTGCAGATTGTATGCTTGGTCATTAGGTTACTTTGCTAGGTGATGAATATTTTTGTATTCCTCAAAATGCCCTTAAAGTTTGTTCTGAGATACACTAAAGTTACTCGAAAAAAAGCCGATCCTCTCCAGCCCGGCTTTTAGCTTTGTTAGGTGGCAACAGAATAGCCTTTTGCAGTTGACCTTGTCCCACTACTAAGGAAATACCATTCTCAGATCTGTAACTAAATGACAGGCTTTTCCCTATAATTGGTGGAACACAAGCCATCTCTTCTGTTTAAACTCTGGATATTCTCTCTAATCCTTGGTGTGATTTTTTTCCCCCTGCTGCCTTGAGTAGTTTTCTCACAGATAGTTGTTTATCATCCCTCAGTTGAAGACTCCGGGTGGAGAATTTGCTGCCGATCTCCGAAGGCTTCTCTTTAAGTTCTCCCCTCTTGGGACCACGCCGTGTAAGTTTTAGCCCCACTGGTCTCCCCAGCTCTCAGCTTTCTAGCCCCATCTCGGGAAGACGGCGTGCTCTACCTGCGGTTTCTCTCTCTGTTGACAGTAGGCTCTGATAATGTGGAGCTGACCTGGGTTTTGTTCGAGTCCCAGGAATCATGACATATGCATTATCTGACGTCCAGTATCAGAAATTATTACATCAGGTGGGAGGTAATCGTCTTTCTCTGTTACTTCCTCTTGGCCAGAAGCAGAAATCTTATCGTTTAAACCAAACTAAACAATAAACATTAAAATTATTTCCTGGAAAATATTTTCTTAAATAGAGGTGTTTTTTTTGTTTGTTTGTTTTTGGTAAGGAATTGGTGTTGAAATGCATTAGTATTACACGGGAGCTGTCTTTCAAAATAAACAAGAAACCCACTAAATTCAAAATAATTTATATTTTCACTTTTAAATCCAACTGCCCCCCCCCAAAACAGTGTTGGTTAACTAGCTAGTAATATACTGGAAATTAAAAATTCAGATAAAAGAAACTACTAAAGCAAAACTTCAGTTCTCTTAATTATTTAAGGAATGATTCATTTTGGTACTGAATTTTTCAGATGGTTGAAAGCTCTACCTCTTGAATTTACTTATTTATTTTTCATCTTTTTGTCTTTTTAGGGCTGCACCTGAGGCATATGGAGGTTCCCTGGCTAGGGGTCGAATTGGATCTGTAGCCACTGAACTACACCACAGCCACAGCAGCGCTGGAGCCGAGCCGCGTCTGCGACCTACACCACAGCTCACAGCGACACCGGATCCTTAACCCACTGAGCGAGGCCAGGGATCGAACCCACGTCCTCGTGGATGCCAGTCGGGTTCACTGACTGCTGGACACGACGGGAACCCCGAGGCTATACCTCTTTTAAAGACCAGATCTTTCCTGTTGTTGAGTTTTAGAACTGAGACTATCACCAAGGAATCCCTTTGTGAGGCCAAATAACTGCATTAAGTGCTGGCTTTATTCTGCAGCGTCTTTTAAAAAAGACTTACACAGAGCCAAGTGAACAGTGACTTGTAGGATTATTTTCCACTTCTTCCACTAGACTACAATTTCTTAAGAGATTGGGGAGTTCCCTTCGTGGCTCAGTGGTTAACGAATCCGACTAGGAACCATGACGTTGCAGGTTCGATCCCTGGCCTCGCTCAGTGGGTTAAGGATCCGGCGTTGCCGTGAGCTGTGGTGTAGGTCGCAGACGCGGCTCGGATCCCACGTTGCTGTGGCTGTGGCGAAGGCCGGCAGCTACAGCTCCTGTTAGACCCCTAGCCTGGGGACCTCCATATGCCGTGGGTGTGGCCCTAGATAAGGCAAAAAGACAAAAAAAAAAGGAGATTAACGATGATACCTGTTTTACGCACAGGTTTACAACTGGGCTCTCACATGGTGCCCGAGACATGTAGGTATCTAATGCAATATTTGTTGTATTCATGGGGGGTTATTATGGAATTGATGGGAATGCCTTTGTACCTAACTTTGGACTTACATCTTTACTTTAAACCACATTTTAGTAATTTGGTCCCAGACCTGAGAGTTCTCTGGTTAATTGCTCACTCTTACTCTCGTGTTCTAACAAACCCAGACTGTGGTACGACACCGTGGTCAGTGCTATGTAACTAGCCGCTTGCTGGAATGAGATTCGTGTCTTCAGGCCTAGACAGGCATCCGAGCATGGCCACTTGCAAACCATGTGGCCTAGCGTGGGTCGCCGTGCCCATTGCCGGGTCTTAGCCTGCGTCCCCGTGTCCTCTTCTTATAAGGGCACCGGTCACTTGGGTTGAGGCGCACCCCTAACAGCCTCATCTTAATCATTAAAATTTTTAATGAATTTTTAAATTTGAAACATTTATTGAAGTATATTTGATTTACAGCTTGGTGTTAGCTTTAAGTGTACGGCAAAGAGACTCAGTTATACATACATACTTTTCAGATTCTTTTCCCCTAGAGGTTATTTAAAAATACTGAGTATAGTTCCTATGCTGTCCAGTAGCTCCTTGTCGATTATCTGTGTCACCTGTAGTAGAGTGTGCCTATCAGCCTCAAACCCCTCATCTGTCCTGCCTCCACCCCCTTTTCCTGAACCACCTTTCTTTTTTTTTTTTTTTTTGCCTTTTGCCTTTTTTTTTTTGTCATTTTATGGCCGTGGGTTTATGGCCGCACCCGCGGCATGTGGAGGTTCCCAGGCTAGGGGTCTAATCGGAGCTGTGGCCACTGGCCTGCGCCGCAGCCACAGCAACGCAGGATCCGAGCCGCGTCTGCAACCTACACCACAGCTCACAGCAACGCTGGATCATTAACCCACTGAGCAAGGGCAGGGATCGAACCCGCAACCTCATGGTTCCTAGTCGGATTCGTTAACCACTGCACCACGACGGGAACTCCCTGAACCACCTTTCAAAAGCCCTCTCTTCAAACACAGTCACCTTCTGAGCTGCTGGGGGTTGAGACTTAAAAGCAGGGAATTTTGGAGGAACACAGGGAGTGTCTGAGATTAATGCATTACAGGTGTAGGTGGGGGTCCCCACAGTCTGTAGCGTTTAAGAGCCTGGGCTCCGGATTTGCCTGTCTTTATTTGCACCTACAGCTATCATTTGTCAAGATCACTGCTTAGAGGCTCTATGACCTTGGAACAGTAGTATAACCTCCCCACACTTTCATTTTTTAACCTGTAAAAAATAACAAACCTTTTTACCTTTTTACCTTTGATGGTTGTACCTGTCACTTAGTAAGTGTACCATAAAAAATAGCAAATTTTATATTTCTTTGCAAATAATTTAATGAAGATATGTGCCATATTTTCCATCAAATATTGCTATAAATCAGTCTATCAAATGATCAATCTAAGTTTTGTTCATTCTTATTGTACACATAAAATATTTCACTATAAAACATGCATTACTCTTTTGTCAGAACTCAATATACTAGCTACTTCGGAGTTAATTCATGGTGATTTTTTTTTTCTCCAAAGGACTGTAACACCACAAACTCCTGTTTTCTACAGTCAGAATGAATCCTAGGAGGCTTGAGGATGTACGGAATTTTCGGGTGATGGGTAGCACATGGAGTCATGAAACGGACTCCTGTAGCGTCAGTTGTATGGAGAAGCTGGATATCACATTTAAGAACCAAACCTAATCCAATATGTAAAATTTAATATAGCTAAAATTAGTTATTGAGACGTTCCTGTTTTCTTACTCCTAATCTAGTAAAAGCAACAATTACGCCCATCAATAGTAGGGTCTGTATGCTTAGTGATCAAACAGTGCCCATCCCATGCTGCTCTTAAATAACGAGATGCTTATCTCTATAGTTTCTCGTCTGTCCTTCGCAGAAGAAAGGAATCCCCGGAGAGGGGGTGAAGGAAACTGTTAACGGGACACTGAAAGATACGAAGAGGATCAAGGCAGTTTTCCAGGGCGTATCTTTCAAAAAGGAGAGTACAGACATGTTTAATTACTGGGAGAAAACAGGAGAATTGTTGGCAAGGAAATTTAAAAGATCAGAAAATAAAAGAGAAATGAATTCAACTTCTAAGAACTGTTAGGACATAGACTTTTTCGGTCATGGTCACAACACACTTCTTTTTGTCCAAGGCATGGGTTTGTGGTTGTGCCTAGGAACGTGGGAGAGCAGGGAATAAACAGAAGGAACTGGGTTAGCCGTAGAATGCTGTACCTAGTTTGAAGCACAATACTGGCTGGATTCCGTCCGAACTGTGTGAAAGGCTGTGCTATGGCCACAGCGGGTGCAGAAGGCAAGAACGTGCCCAGGCTGGGGTGAGCCTCCAAGCTGGTTACTACTCGGAGGCTTATTGAAGGCACCGTATCTGACAGCGAAGGGAAGGCCAGTAACGCCCACGCTGCCACCTCCCAGCATCGCGTAAACAAGTCAAGGGAGCTAATGGATGGCAGGTTGTTTGGAAAGAGGTGGAAGGTGATTTAATTGTCAAGATTATTTATTCTGTTGTGTCCATCAGGGATATCTCAGCAGAGAAAAAGAGAAGGTCTGAACAATGATCTGCTAAGTCTGGATTTTGGGAATAACCTGCTTCTTCGGTAACATAACTGGCCTGTCAAATCTTGTTGACTTCATAGTTTTCTCATGTCTTCCGTCTCTGTCAATAGCTTTGACGTGAATGCAGATTCTGGGCCACTTGTTATATGTGTTGAAATGTAAAGTTGATACTTTTTACAGCCTAGCTCCATTCCTTTTTAATGGGAAGAAAACGGGTTTGACACATTTGATGAATAATTAAAAGGGCTGGCAAAAAAAAAAAAATTAGAAGAAAGTACTCCAATAAACTAACATAAAAATGCACAGTTAGTCTAAACCCCACTTCTCTAAAACAGCAATCCATTCGAGTTTTAAAATAAGGGATGATTAACAGTGTTCACGATCAATCACCTCTGGATTTACGACATTTCTGGAATGAACTAGAGAAGTAACTCTGATGATGGGAGCCAGCTGACATGGATTGTCAGTACTGGGGGTGCTCATGGAATCTTCTCGTGGTTCCCTTATTTCATTGGAGAGGTTTTCAGGTTCACGGCTCTTATTCATCATTTCAGAAGGTTCTGGGAGTTGGTGGGAACACTTTTCTAGTAAGAAGGAAACAGCTCCTTCAGCCTTTCCTCATAGCGGGGATACTTTGGAGACGCAGTCATCCTTCAGTTCCCTTGTTCCACCCGTCACCACCTCCAGTCCTGGGATCACTGTCCATTCGGGCTAGGTTTGGTGTTCATGGCAGCATATTACACAGTCACCATTAAACTTTCCTACCTCCGGTAACTGAGTGTTTGGTTGGGGCACGTTTCCTGGGGATCAGCCGAGTAAATGGAAGATTAAAAAATTAGTACTGGGATGTTCTTATGCGGAAGAGGATTGCATGGGTGGAGATAAGGAGTCAATGATGACTGAAGTCCAGCAACGATGCTGACAAGTTTTAGATGGCTCACGCTTTAACTTGTTTTAGGTATCATGATTGAGAACGCAATGATAGGATGAAAAAGAGAACTTGTATCTGAACTTTGTGATTTTTCTTCAGAATGTTTATTGTTATTTCCATGGGGAGTAAACTTAAATCTGTCGTTGTGGTCCACGTGTGAGAGATGTTGACTTTTCTTGGAGTCGTAGAAATCACCTAGTACGGTCACATCGTTACACTGAGATAAAAATGCAAGACCAGCTCTCATTACCTATAAAGCTTGTATGTGTACTTGGGATTGTTCTAAACATCAGACACACACACATGCACACATACACATACAGACATACACACAATTTACCTCCAACTCTTAGAACAATAGTATGATAAAGTTTTATTATCCCTGTTTTTTGTATTAGGAAACTAAAACTGAGAGAAAATAAGTGACTTGCCCAAGGCAACATAGCTAGTAATTTGTGAGTCAAAATTTGGACCCAGATCTATTGTGCACCAAAGCCAGGTTCATTTCCATTATGCTATGCAGTTGCAAAGACAGCAATAGAAACATTTTCTGACTGCCTGTCCCATTCTTTTTCCATTAAGCTTTGAAGGATGACAATTTTCTAATGTGTAACAATAACACAATTTGAACCTGCTTTCCGTGGTCTCTAATTTCACTAAACCGTTGGAAAGAAATAAAGCTAGTAGCATTGACCTTGAAATCAATGATTATATTTTATAGGAAAGAAGTAATTTCATGGGAAAAAAAGGGGAAATATTCTGGTTTTGGTGGTATTCAGAATGTTGACATTTCAGCATCATTGAGCCTCTGATCGGTTTTCTGGAACAATCTTTAAAAGGGCTTTGATCCCATTAAGTCAACAACTTTCTTTCTATAGATGTGGAAACGCTGTAGACTCTTTTGGTTTCCATCATCTCTACAGACTTCTTCAGATGCTTTATTGAGATGGTGGAGGAAAATAAGCTGCGAAGAAAAAAGCCATTACTTGAAGAATGGAAGAAGGAAATAAGAGACAGATACTTTGTCTAGAAAAATGTTACCTTTATATAGTTATACTTTTTAACATTTGATTTCTTTACTTCTTGGGAGGCTAAATAATGACACATTATTATGGAGGCATTATTATTAAGGAGCAAACTTAATTTAGGGGAAAATCAATTGAGCCACATTTTCCAAACAGTAATTTGGGGAGTGATGACCTGTGGAAAGTTAAGCCCTGTGTCTCTATGTTTATGATATTTGGCTAGAGTACAAGATAAGATGTTAGAATATAAAATGTAGGTGGAAAACTCTTTAAAGTAGTTGTGTGCAAGCTTTGCTTTCATATAGTTTCTGCCTTTACAGATGTGTGGTGGTGAGGCAGGGTATGGAGTTTGAAAAAATGTTGACCATGTGGTTTTCTTCAAGTACCAGTTCTGGGTCTCCCATCTAAGCAGCGTGCTCTTCAGAAAGTCATTGCTCCTCCTCTGAGTTTGTTTCCCCATGCACTCGGTGTCGGAATTCTGGGAGGCTACCCATTAGGGTCATTTAATTCTCACTTGTATGTATGTCTGTAACACAGAATGGAGACACGTCAAGACAGATGCAGATGGAAGCAAAAGGAACCCTAGATTCTCTTGCTCTAAGGAGCTTTCTCCAGATGTGGAAGTCTTTAACTCTTTCCCCGACTGGTAGGACAACCCATCTGTCTTCTTCTTCCCTGAGCTGAGTTAGAAACATGTTTGTCTATGAGAGAACGTGTCTGGTGTTGCTGAGGAATTCAGGTCTTGCGCAGGACTGAAGTATTAAACTCTGAGCAGGTCCTTGGACCTAATCTGTTGCCTTGCAGGAAGGTGTCGTAAAAACACATCAGAACTACTTGAGAAATAAGATCTGTTCGAATCTCCCCCCTTGACAGGACCCTAAAAGATGGAAACTACATCGATGTGGTATATTAAGTTTAGCGTGACCTTGAACAACTGGTTTTACAGAGCTGGCTGCTGCTGTGGGTGTCACCCGCAGTGTATATATAAAAGTCAGCTGCATCTCCGCGGGTTCAGTCTTAGAGCACCAGTTGGTGAGCAATGCCAGGAGCAGCCTTGTAACCAACTTGCATCATCTTCAACATGAAGAGAGCCACAGCGCCATTGCTTCTGACCCTGGCTCTTTGCCTCCTACAAGGTGAGCAATTTGGAGGTAATCTCCGCCTCTTGCCACGCATTCCAAAGCTCGGAGCTCTGTGCAGGGACTTGCCTGCCTCCCTCCGTCCCTAATACGTACATACATATGTGTGTGTATTGTGTATGTGTATATAGTATGTATAATAATCCTGAAATATCTTGCCTGACGTAGGCATAGGTCTACTAGACATAGAGTTTTGAAGAAATACATAGGTGGCTTTATAACTATGTTAGCTTTAAAAATGTCAAGTAGTTTGAGATAATCTGAATTTTTATGTATAGAAATCTTTCCATTAATTCAACATTAGTTCTGAAAAGCTAATCGATTCTTCTCCATTTTCCACTCACCAAATATATCCGTTCATAATGATATGAATTATACATACACATATGGACATAAAACACATGACTTAATAACTGACATGAATTATGTATATAAAAGCTATTAAAACTTAGATGCACTTAATATGTATATTTTAATATTATATTTATAAATAAAACATTAAAAATCAAATTCAGCCATATGCTTTTACTTTAAAGCGGTAGTACATTCTAGCCTATTTTACTTTTGTTTTCAAATCCTAAATGGATTGAATATATTTCTTTTAAATGGTAAGGGACTCTTGTGGGAGCTAGGAGGTAGGTTTTTGCTTTTGCTATTTGTATTTGAAAGGAACACAAGATTGCCTGGACTGAACTTGCTCTCAGGCCTCTACATTTTTTAAAAGGAAACCTCAAGAGATGGAGAGTTAGGTTATCACTGTGCACAAATGATGTCCGCTTCCCTAAAATAAGCGTATAGGTGCACATACTGATTTTAAATAACAGGAATATTTACCAGATCTCTAATTTTTGTGGCTGTAACTAGGCAGGATTATCAGAATTCAGAAAGTTTAATTTTATGAATATAGATGATAATAAACTTGACGCTCCATTATACCTTCAAACTGTAACTGAGATATTTGATATGTATGTTATAACTTTAAAATAGGAGCGCCGTACTTTGTCCTGAAAGGGCCTTTTGGAAGTTAGGTATCTGGAGCAGGTCAGAAAGCCTCTGGGTGTTACTGTTTGAAGCACTGGACCTGTCCGAGCGACAGATCTGTGTGACTGTGTACTCTGCCTGGCGCAGGGCCCTCACTTTGTTCGCTGTGGTCAGTTTCAATGCATTTGTGGTTTTGCAATATATTGCCAGTAAAATAAGCAAAAGACAAAGCACTGAGTGAATGGTTTGTTTTATTTACTAAAGGTTCTACATTCCCTTAACTTTGGTTTCTGTATTTTTGTCCCAGATGCTGCCAGTGAAGGTGAAAATCAGGTTAGTCTTGCTTTTTCTGTTCACTGAATTCATTCCAAGATCTCTGAAGAAAAATGTTCCTTCATGTTCCTAATAGAGATGCATTATACTGATAGGCACTGATACCTTTTGTTAAAAACATAGAAGCAGATGTTTATGAATGAAGACATGAATCTCTCTCACACACACTCACACACACACACACACACACACGCACGCACACGAGTTATGTATGATAATGATGTGTCAGCAAGAGGCAGTCTGCCGCGCTAAGGGACCTGTGATGGCAGAGGCCATGACTCAGGACCGGTCTGTACCAACTCCTGGAGGTCTTTTGATTCAGAAATGAAGGGGTCATTTTCTATAGAAATTTAAACGTTCTAATCAATTTGAAAGGCAAGTTGAAAGAGCCAGGTACACACACCCACAATACACACTACACAGACACACACACAGACACACAGACACAGAAAACTATGTTGTCATTTCAGATTTAAAGTATCACTAATTGGAGTTCCCGGACTGGCTCAGTGGTTAACGAATCCGACTAGGAACCATGAGGTTGCGGGTTCGATCCCTGGCCTCGCTCAGTGGGTTAACGATCCGGCATTGCCATGAGCTATGGTGCAGGTTGCAGATGCGGCTCGGATCCCGCGTTGCTGTGGCTGTGGCGTAGGCTGGTGGCAACAGCTCCGATTAGACCCCTAGCCTGGGAACCTGCATATGCTGTGAGTTCGGCCCTAGAAAAGGCGAAAAGACAAAAAAAAAAAAAAATCACTAATTGTATAGCAAATATTTACTATGTCTCTCGAAGACCCTGAATACTGAAAGAATAAAAAGTAAAAGGATTCTTTTCTACACCAAAACTCTTATAACCACGTTAAAATACTCTTGCCGTGTCTTATTGCAACCCCCCCTTTTTTTTTTTTAAAAAAGAAACTTCTTCTAGGAACATTCTAGAGAATTTCATTTTAGCCTCTATTATTTCATCTAAGTTTGCTGATTAGAGAGAGGCTCAGAAACCTCCACGACATAAGTAGAATGAACGGTATGGTAGGAAGAAGGAAGGCTGGGCTTTTGAGAACCAAAGAGCCTGCTCATTTGGGTTTTCACCCCGGAAAAGAGTGTATTGTGTAAATCTCACTGTGCATGAAGCCATACTTTGCTTTTACAAACTCTTGGATAACGGATGCCACTTTCCAGGGGATATTTCAATTTTTCCAGTGCTATTTCTCATACTATTAAACACTATTTCACTAAAAAAACATTTTAGAAACATAAATTTAGCCCCGTCTTACGGTGGCATAAGCAAAAAGAATAGAAAACATAAGTATTTACCTAGAAATGTCTCTGATGATAGTCTTTGGATATTCTGGCAGAAGTGAAAACTATTGATTTAGTCTTTCATTTAGTGCTGGAATTTTTATTTTGCTAGTTCAGTAGCTCCTCCTTTTTAGTACCAGAAAAACACACTGATCTGGCAGACGTGAGCTGGAATGCAGCGTGCCGCAGTGATGTGCAGGGATCCTTACAATATGCTTCAGTTTGTCATCACAGAGGCCAAAGCGACCTTGTCAGTGCTCGAACCCTGGGTAGGTGGGCCTTTAGCTCCTGGGGCGGGACGATGGGAGAGGGTGGGCCGCTACCACAGCCGGCAGAGGAAAACAAAGAGCCCGGCGCTACAGGGCTGCAGTTTTTCAGAGACACGTGGCGAAAATACCTACAATGCAACTCCACAAAGCAAAAGAAAACAAAAGTGAGCCAAAGGCCGAAAGCTGGCCTGCACGTAAACCGTGGCGAGAAGGCTCCTTCATGGTCTAGACCCGCTCCGTTAGGTCAAAGGCAGGGCATTTCATTTTCCGCAGAGGAAATCCCAACTGCTGCTTTCAATTTTAACGGCCTTTTCCTATTTCCTGAGAGAATATACTGGATAACATTGTGACTCAGAAAAAGAGCACTGAGTTCCATCTTTAGCGGTTATTGTGAACAAGTTTCTCTCTCTCCTTTTTTTTTTAATCTTTTTAGGGCCGCACCCGCGACATATGGAGGTTCCCAGGCCAGGGGTCTAATCGGAGCTGTAGCCACGGGCCTACGCCACAGTCATGGCAATGTCAGATCAGAGCCACATCTGCCACCTATACCACAGCTCACAGCAACACCAGATCCTTAACCCACTGAGCAAGGCCGGGGTCGAACCCGCATCCTCATGGTTCCTAGTCGGATTCATTTCCACTGCACCAGGATGGGAGCTCCTGTGAACAAGTTTCTTAACCTACCCTCCGGGCTCAATTGTTTAAAAAAAAAAAAACAAAGTCTTTGTCTAATTGTAATTATTTAACTAATTGTGACACCAGAGAAGTCCAATTCAGGAATTATCTTGGATGATAATATTCTTTTTCAGCTGATCGCTAAAAACTGTGTAAACTTCATTCTAGTGCTATGAATCTTGATTTTCAGTACTTTCTTTAAGACCTACCTCACGAGGGATGTATTTTTATTACAAAGACAGCAGGCTCTCCTCTGAATCTACAGCAAGGTTTTTGTCTAGACTTTATAGAATCAGTCATATCCAGAAGCTAAGCAGTAACTCGCAAACGTGCATACGATACTCTAGAATCCGAGACCAGACACTGACCTCCATTGTCAGTCTGTTGCCAGAAATGATCAGATAAGATCGCCGGTGGTGACAGTGATCTTAAAGGTATTTTAGGAGGTCACCCTTCATGAAATTTCCCAGGGCTGGACTCTGAAGTTATTTCTTCTTCTTCACCATTAACCGTTCTGCATTCTGCGAGTTCTCCCACGGCCCACCATGCAAAAGACGCTAAGTCAGGTACACCATTGTCCCTTGGGTGGCGAGCAGCGTTCAGGCACGGATTCTTCTGCCTCAGCGGTTGCTGCTGCGTCCATGGCACCTAGAAAAGGACAGCATCCTCCTAATACGCGGGTTTTGACTAACCGAAGAATTACTACAAAGATACAGGAGGCCGCATAGAATTCTATAGTCAGTCGTTCGGAAGACGTTGCGTTTGTCAGAATTGAAGCAAAGGCTTGTTTTTTAATTTATTTCGTCTGGTAGAAGGATCTTGAACCTTTTTTTTTTCTCTCCAAAGTCAAAAACAAAACAAAACAACCCAAAAACATAGACTCTAAAGGACCCAGTGGATTTCTTAAACTAACAGGTCGTGTAAGATTTTAAGTCAGTACTTTACTTGGCAGTGCAAATGTATTGCTGACATTAAGCTCCCAGGAAAAAGTGACATAGAGCAGGCCTTCTGGAAATATACTGAATTAACCTTTTGAGCAACCTTTTTGTATGCCTTTTAACAGCAGTTACTATTGAAGTAACTGTGTGCTAGGCCTTTTATATGTGTTATCAGCATATTCTAATAATAATAATAATACGAGCAACCATAATAATAAAGCAGGAGGAAGAGGAGAGGCGGACAATCTAATCATTGACTATCTACTGTGTATTAGATACTCTTTGAGGGCTTCACTTGTTTATGATACTTAACCCACGCAGAATTTAGCAAGTATGTGTACATATATCCTATGTTTTTGCAGACAGGCTAAGTGAGCCTTGGATGAGCTGAACCGCCACGGCTCTGGGGCTAGTAAGTAAACGAGAAACTTGGGGTGTGACTTCAGATCTGCTGACAGGTCTCTTGTCCTGTCCTTCTCACTTGTGGTTTCAGATGAAAGCCCTCAGTGATTTTTCAAGCTCCAGTGGACAATCCAGGGTCATTATTTTTATTTGTGTTACTTGTGTCAACTGAGTGAATGTCTTCTCTGCCAAGGGGGTAGTGGTCATGAAATCACACTGTTCTAAGACGGTGAAGTAAACACTTTTTTCGTCTTTTCCTAAGGAAACATGCAGTGAATATCGGGCACTGATGAAAGATGGAAAACTGTTCTGTCCCCAAGATAAAGGACTTTTCCAAAGCCCCGAGGGGATGATGTTCATCAACAAATGTGCCACGTGCAAAATGATACTGTGAGTCAAGTTTCTCTTTCAGTGTTTCGAGTTACCAGGTATTCTCTGGACTACTAGGTGTGTTATTTTTCTTTTCTGTCACATCCATTTTTCTAAGTATAAACGGGTAAATAAAAATGCTTAGCAGGTCATTGTGACACCTCTCATCAAGTAAAGCTGGATGAATTCCACCCACCTGGAAGGATTTGAATGACCGGTCGTGGAATTCCAAACACCCCGGAGGGCCCAGAGTCAATACCTTACTAGGAAGCGCTTCACAGTCTCTTGAGGACAGAGTCTGAGTTTTACGACCCTGGGAGAAAAAATCCTTGTGCTTGTTAAGACCTGACTCTGTGGTTCCCTAGGGGTTGACAAAAGGCCCCTGACAAGGACACCACACTCTTGTGGCGCAGCCGACCGGAGAAGCGGCATATTTTGAGCTGCCAGGGTCTTCGGCCCCTGAGGACCGTGCCAGCAGGACACGGACCATGGGACCGACGGTGGCCTCCCACTGGCTGCAACCCAGGAAGAATGAGCGTCCTGGAAGCTGACTGACACCTTTGCTGTGCTTCTCGCCTTGACTTCCTTCTCTCCGATGACAGCTCGTGGGTGGAGAGAGCTTGAGCTGTCAGTTACAAATCCTAAGTGACTTCATTTGCTTTTGAACAGGGAGTTCTTTCTCGGTCTTGACCACTGTCAGAACTTCAGGACCGGTGCCAAGCCAATTCTAACCCCACCCACTTAAGATAATTAAGTCATAATTAGCCTTTGAAATGGCAAGTTGGTAATGTGTCAGGGCATTTAATCTGACAGGCCATAAAATTGGGGTAAGGAAGTTCCGATCACATGCTCTGCGTCTAATGAAGACACTGTAGGAAGAAGGAGGAAGGCAGGGCAGATTAAGGGACAGAGACTCCCAGGGCAGGGAGAATGGTCCTCTTAGTTTCTCGAAAGCTCAGTGTAAACCAGCAGGCATATTATTTACTAAAGAGTTTCCTTCTTGTTACGTAGGATGTTTTCCTCCTTGTTACATAGACTGAAACTGTGAATGTGTGTATTGAAAAGTCATTTAAAACAAAATGTCTTAAGACATACAAGTTGTACAAATTATCACTTTGAAGTCACTCAATTACTATTTTTATTATCTATGTAAATTATGCTGGGATCAACTTGGCTTCTTAACCTGGAAAGGAGACTATCTGAGGCATTAAAGTTATTAAATTGCTGGATTTGCTCTGTGCATCCTTAGAGGTTGTAACCAAAACCATGACGGGCAGGTAGATTTTGGCTCAAAGTGAATATGATCTTTCAAAGAGAGCTTTCCAAAAATGGTACAGATGGTTTTAAAGCTGATGACAACCTGGATGTTGGAAGCACTGAATGGGGTAGTCTGTTACGCAGTTCATGGTGCTGGCCTCCAGCAGAACCGTATTTGAGAAATGATTTCAGCACTGAGGAGAGATTGGTGGTATCTGTAATCATTTCTGGATATGTCTCCACTTCTGACAGGCTAGACTGGGCCGGTAAGAACAGTCAAAAAATAAGTTTAACATGTATGCTATTATTCCTAAAACATGGGCAAACACATCTAAGAATTCTACTCTTTGCCATCTTCCAGGGAAAAAGAAGCAAAATTCCAGAGAAGGGCCAGGAATTTAGTGGGAGCCACCAGGGCCACTGCCCCAGCAAAGGTGAGACTGTTTGGAGTTGACTTGGCGTATCTGCTTTAGAGATGATGTCCGAGTCTGTTTTGATCTGTTTATTTCCTAATTACTAGGTCATGCCTGTTGCAAAGCCAGCTGCTTAGAAGGGAGGGAACATGGCTTCGCCTGGGGTGGGCTAAACATCTGGTACAGGTCGTCCAGAGGCCCAACCCATGACCCAACTCCGAAGATACTTTGAGCATGACAGACGCTAAGGGGTGGAGTTAGCCAGGCGATGTCTGCCTGCGTGGCCATTTCTCATTCCTGCTGTTCTGTCTCACCTGCAGTAAGAGCCTTTATAGGGTTGTAGAACTAAGTTCAAATCTCAGAATTTGTATGTATTGTCCACTTCACCTGGACAATTTATGTACCTCTGTGTCTCAGTTTTTTCATCTGTGAAATGGAATGTGGGATTGAATGAGAAACCAAGTTTAAAAAGCCAGCTACAAAATTAACATGTGTTAACAGGCATTTGACCTATTTCATTTCCTTTCTCTTTTCCTCTTTTGCCTCCTACTCAACATGTCTTCTAATTTTTGGAGATTTGCCCTAATTCAAGTAGACTTGCTTGTTTCTATTTTTCAAATTGGGATTCAGGCTAATACTTCCTTGAAAAAACTCTTCTGTGGTGCAGTTTTTTAAACTTAAAAAAATGAAACAAAATGAAAGAAACTACAGAGATGCCAAACTAACACACAATTTCCCTTTATAAATAATTTTTATTTATAAGAAAGCTTTTATTTATGCACGCAGAAATTCTAGGCCCAGATTGAGCAAAATTTCGGCCCTACAATGTCTCACAATAAGTTATTGACAAAGGCGGGCCTGTCCTCAGGTATTGACAACTGCTCACATCACCGCAGGTCTCCTATATAGCTGCTTCTCCAATGGCTTCTTTCTCCCCCTCCTGCCTCTGACATATAATTAAAACGATCAGTCAGAGAAGACACACCCTAATTACTTTAATATTCCTGGTCTACCCAAGCCACCGTCTTCCTGGTCCGCGTTCCTCAGGAATGTCAGAACTCCTCGGCCTCCACGGCGGACGCCGTCGGTCGAAATTGGCCTGGGCTCAGCCAGCCTTACTTTCAGAACAGTGGCCCTACAGCTAGTCAGTAACTCCAAGTTCTTTGAACAAAAGAGCTGCTTCTAATGCCTCCCAAATCTGTGGCGGTCAGAAAGGATTACTGATAGCTTTCAAATCTGCCATTCTCGGTCACATTTAGAGAGAGACTCATTCTGTAAAGTCTGTTTTCCTCCTTCTCCTTTTTTTTTTTCCTCATGAAAAACAGAGATATCAATGATGTTTAAATATATAAAATATAAGTAAAAAAAGTAAAAATCCTCCCAACACACACACACACACACACCATTCTTAGCAAACCCACTATATTGAAATATTACTAGTGGCATGTTTTCATATGTAGACACCCATTTACTAAACTTAATCAAAGTGTTTTTTAAGAAATAAAATTATAGAATATGAAGACATTATACTTCTCTATTTCAGTTTTATGCCTGGGTTGTAATTTTGACCTCTAGATAAAAGTCCTTGTGGTTTCATGTTTTGTTACCTAGGAAACTATTTACAAATTAAGGCAGGTAATCTTTGGCTGTGTGCCTTCAGGTAATTTCTGTCTAGATTTTTACTTGTCTGTGTTTGAATGGAATTACACTGTGTTTTTATTGTTGTTTTTCGCTTTACTATAAAAGAGAACAATCTACTCACTTTCCCTGCTTAGACTCCCATCAAAACTTAACCGTCTCTTACTCTCAGAATAAGATGATCTACCTGTTCAAGAATTTTCCTCCTACAGATCCCTTCTCTCTTTTGCATCATCAGTTTATTCTTCATTAGTATGTATGTCATTTTTTAAACTTGTGACTCTGATAACCACTTCATCAACAAGTCTTACTGGTTTTGCCTTCAATGTATAATCCTAATTTAAGTCCTTTTCATGATTTCCACTTCTACCACCCGAGTTTTCTGAAATCCTGCCTAATTTCTAATCACGAACATCTTTGGTCCATGTAGCAACTTTTGGGTTTTTTACTTGATCGATTCAGTTATTCATTGTTTCTCATTGATTTAGGTTGCCAACTTTGCAGGATATGTATGTTTTTCTAACTTTCCTTTTCTGTTTGTATTGATTCATTTCTGTAGTAACTAATAAGACAAGCCCCCTTTCTTAGCTTAATTTTTCAAAGTTGACTTACCTATGCATGTATACATTTTTTTCTACATATATTTTTGAAATAAGTTCACTGGGTTTATTAAATTCAACTTAAATTGGAGAACCCAATATGGTTAAGGCTACAAAGAATTTTTATTAATTTAGGTAAACTCACATTTTATAATAGTAATTTGCCCAAGTCAAAGGCATAGAGTATCTGATCATTAATTTATATAATTTCATGTATTCTCTGAAGTCTATAAAATATCATCTGTAGATATTTTTATATTTTTTGCTAATACCTAGAAATTTTATAATTTTATTGCTATTATTGAATGGTATTTTGTTGTTTATGGTATTTCTATCTGGTTATTATTGGCATAGACAAATCCTATTGATTCCTAAAAGCTGATCTTATATTAAAAGCCTTTATTATATCTTGTTAATACTTAACAGTTTATCTGTTAATTCTGTTTTTTTTTTTTTTTGGAAGGTGATTACATCACCTGCAAATAACAGAAATTTTATAACTTTCTTTTCAGTCTTGTCACTTATTTTTCTTTCCGTATCTCATTGGCAAGGATCTAGAGTTCAGTAGTTCAACAGTAGTGCTGATAATGAACTTCAAACTCTTCTCTGCCATGCTAAAGGAACGATACCTAAAGTTTCTCCATTAAGTATAATGTTTACCATAGGTGTTTTTTTCTATAAACCTTAGCAAGTTTAGGAAGTTCCTTTCTTATTCTTCTGAAAATATTTTGATCGCTATCAAATGCCTTCTCTGCAACTACTGCAATATTTTTCTCTTTCATTCTATTCATGTTTTTTAATTTCTTGTATCATTTCTTAATAAATATGCTAATGTTAAATCATTATCTTCTTAGGGTAAATCATACTTAATCACAATGCATTTTTTTATACATTGTTGAAATTGCGTAGTGAACACTAGAAAATTTGAGTAAAATTAGTCTGTGTGTTCCCCTTCCTAATTATTATCCGACTTGGGAATGAACATGAAACTCCCCTGAGGGAGGCGTTTCAGGCTCTTGCTGAATGAGGATGTCAGTAGATTCCTCCCCCAAACGGCGACTGTAAGTCTAGAGAAAACTGAGTGAAACAGCCGTTTTAGCACTCTGGAAACTGCCCAGCAGCCTATGTTAATCTAACGATCAGTTACACTTGAAAACCTGTTGATCTTTGGAAAAGAACGGGAGTCCGTGACGTTCTTTCTTCGTGACAGTCCCATCTCAGCCCCCGGCTCGGGTGAGAGGAGGCTATGAGGATCAGCAGCTGCATTGCCATTGTTGAAGGTGGGTTGGTCACTAAATTTCGAGTAGAGGGCAACTGTCATGCCCAGAGATAATTTTGGTGGAAGTCACGATCTTTGCCAATAGGAACGATAATGACCTCAGGTTGGAGTGCGGTTACGGTAAGTATGTTTCTGGCTAAGTCTTCATAAAGGGGCAACAGAGACCTAAGAGGGACCAAACAGCTGACAGAGTCCGGGCCGGTCACAGGGCTGTGCACAAGCACTTAGAGGACACAAGAAAATCCCAGTGCAAAACCCGTGCTGGGGTTTACATAAAAATGGCCTGAATTTTAAAGACCGTCCCCTCCATACACAGGTCCACCTGTGAAGGACGGAGGTCTTACTGGCTTGAGATTGTTTGAGCAAAAGCTGTGTTCAATCGCTGGCCAACTTCTAAGTTACACAGTTATACTAAAAACTGTTTACATAGCACTTACACCATAGTAGGCATTGTCAGTGATTTAGGGATGCTTAAAAACACACAGGAGGATACGTGTATTTTAAATGCAAATAGTACACTCTTTCATATAAAGGACTTCAGTGTCTGTGGAACTTGGTGTCCATGGGGGTCTTGGAACCACCCGACCCCCCACAGATACCAAGGTATGACTGTATAAATATTTTCTCAGCACACGCATGCACAGCTACACACTATGAGAAAGAAACGGATGTAGCTCAACCAATGAAACAAACACTGAAACTGCAAAAATAATCTTCAGAATAAAATCATAAATTAAGTTGCTAAATTATCTAAAATGTCCAGTTTTGGAGTTCCTATTGTGGCTTAGTGGTAACGAACCTGACTAGTATCCATGAGGATGCGAGTTTGATCCCTGGCCCCGCTAGGTGGGTTAAGAATCTGGCATTGCCGTGAGCTGTGGTGTAGGTTGCAGATACACCTTGGGTCTGGCGTTGCTGTGGCTGTGCTGTAGGCCAGCAGCTGCAGCTCCCATTCGACCCCTAGCCTGGCAACCTCCATATACCATGGGTATGGCCATTATAATAAAATACCACAAAATGTCCAGTTTTCAACAAAAACTATGAAAAAGGCAAAGTAAACAGAATATATGATCCGTACTTGGCATGAAAATAAGTTGATGGAATCGGTCTGATCATCTCAGGATTTGCGCTTGAAGTGCTTTCATTTGTCATTCTTTGCCAACATTTCTTACTTTTTCTCCTTCTCAAAGTTATTTAGTAATACATTGATTTTCAAATATATGGTACTTTTTTCCATCTTGAGTTAACTTTTGATTTTCTTGACTCATGTTGGAAGAACACAGGCCATATGATAACGAGCCTTCGGAATTTCCTAAGAGCTTCTTTGAGGCCTGATAAATATTCAAATTTCACAAATGTTTCCTGTGTTCTGAGAAATGCTTATTTTCTGTCTCTTGTGTGTAATTATCTATAAAAATTCTAATGGCTTAAGCATCTTATTTTTTTCCTTTGACATGTCAGCTTCTGGGACGTCTGTGCCAAGCCCAGTAACTCCGTTACTGACTTGTACAATTCTAGTGCGTCCTGTTATCGTTTGACGTATTTAGGGCCTGTGTTATTGAATGTACGTTCATGATTATACCTCCTGTTCTTCCTTTTACTTTATATAATGTCCTTCTTTGTTACTTATGACATATTTTGGACAGAATTCTATATATTAAGTACTAGTACTGTTGTTTCTGCTCTCTTATTTTTGCCTCATATCACTTCTTATTCTATTACATTTGTGTGCTTTTTTAATTCTAATTTTTCTTTAGCAATTTTTTTTTCTGCTAAAGTGAGTTAGAAAATACCCAAGGCTAGGCTTCAGCCTCTGCCTCTCCTGCTGTCAGGAGAAGACAGGGGATAAGGCCCAGAGCTGAAGGTTCTAGAACCAGTGCTGCCGTCTGCAGTTTGCTGCCACTTTACTGGGTCAAGAATCCACCTGTAAATTCTCCGAAGTTGGCAGCATCAGGAAGGGGTGTTCTCTGTAGGCTCTGTCCGTCCAGCCCTTGGAGTTAGGAGGGGGAGGAGGAAATGCGTGCACCTGTTCTCGTCACCTCCCAGCTGGGCTTTTGATCTGCCCTGTCATCACCCTGCCAACACCTGCGACCTAGTATGCTGCTGTTGATTTCGCTGGTGAACGAGGACAGGGGATTAGCCCACACTGACTGCTCTGACCCCTGTCCCCATGCTCCTGCAATTTCCCCGGAAATTATTTGTGGGAGACTGTCAGCAGTTCTTCCTGATACCTCTGCATTTCCTCCCCAGCCACACTTCTCCTTTCTGCCCCTTAAACAGGTCAGTCTAGTCACTGTCACAAAACCCGTGCAATTGCAGTTCTCCATGCCTGGAATGTTCTTCCTCAGATCTTTAGTGCCCAGGTCCTCCTCATTCATCTCATCTCAGATGTCATCTTGGCAGAAAGGTCTTTCTTGATGCTGTGTTTAAAATAGCCACCATTCTGGTTGCCATCATATTTTAGGTTTATTCTTTCATAGGACTTACTATAATTTGTTATATCTATTGTCTGTTTCTTCTCATCAGAATGTAAGTCCCTTGGAGTATGTATTCCATTTCTCTTCTTTGCTATGTCAGGGCCATAGTCTAGTTGAATGCCAAGAGCCTAGTAAATGTGCAATGGGTTTTGAGCAATAAATGAACAACCAAATGAATGAGAAGTCACATATGTTCGTGACTTACCCTGCTTTCACTCTATTTTTACCTGCTTCCTAAACATATGACAGGACGAGTGGGGTATGTTCTATGGATTTTCTTTTCTGGCTTAAATTCTTTATCCTTTTTAATTGTCTTCTAGGAGAGTTCCTCAATATAATATTCTGGTTCACAAGTTATTTGTGTCTATCCTACTTTCCTTCTTGACATCGTATGCTATGCTAGGTCACAGGTCCATATTCTAAGCTTTCCATAGGTATGATTAAAACATTTTTATGTTAATAATGATATTAGGAGATCCCTTTGTGGCTCAGTGGAAACCAGTCTGGCTAGTATCCATGAGGACACAGGTTCAATCCCTGGCCTTGCTTAGTGGGTTAAGGATCTGGCATTGACATGGGCTGTGGCGTGGTTTAGTTTTATTGGCTTCATTGTCAGGAGAGAAAAACTTTTAAAATAACAGCCAAACAACCACAATAAATGGTCAGCTTGTGCCAGGCACCGTTCTAAGAGTTATACATGTATTAGTTCACTTAAATCCCTTTATCGTCATGAGAAGTTGGTAGTAAGCTATGCATTTCACAAATGAGAACACTAAGCAACTCCCCCGAACCTCAGTGACTATGCTTTCCTTCTTCACTGTGTTAAACCGTGAGCTTAAACTATGAACCTGTGTATCTAAGGCACATTTGATCTATTCTGATGTTCCTTGATCCTGTCTCTTGCAGCTGAATTGTGATGATTTCAAGAAAGGAGAAAGAGATGGAGACTTTATCTGTACCCTTGATAAGGCAGCTGTTTGTGGCACAGACGGGAAAACCTACAGTAGCAGATGTGTGCTCTGCGCTGAGAACGCGTAAGTATTCTTGAAGCAGTCTTTTTCCCTAAACCGTGTTCTCTGTATGATTCCAGGACACATTTCTTCTCATTCTGTGGGGGTGAGCCATCTCAAATTATTAGGATCACTTCTTTTACTATTCTTATGAGGAAAAAAATGTGTTTGTAGTATAACACTTTATACTTTACGAGGCGCACTTGCGTGCATTTTATCGGATGGCTATCACCATTTCTTGAAGTCTGCAGGCACCCGATACATCTGTATACACACACACACCTGTGTTCATACACACATCTGTCACCTACCCATCCATCTTGTGTCTTCTTTCCACCTATCTCAGAGTTGATCCTTTTTCACGGAGAATTATTTCATCATCAAGTGATATTTACTTATTAAAGGCTCAGTAATTTATAATATTAGAACAGGCAACTGAGACTTAATATTGAACTTCTTGGAGTTCCCTGATGGCCTAGTGGTTAAGGAATCAGCTTTGTCATTGTTGTGGCTCGGGTTTGATCCTTGGCCCAGGAACTGCCACATGCTATGGGAGTGGCCAAAAAAAAAAGTATATATATAGAACTCCCTTCCGTCTGTTCAGCCTTCACCATACGTAGCTAAAGCATCACACTGCCCATATCTTGTCCTCGTTTGGTTCCTTCTCCACCTGCACTGGAGGTGGCTTGTTTACCGAGTGTTTTCAGCCAACAAGACGGCACCCCTGCTGTGCCCGTTCAGCCTTATAACCTCTGTCTTGACTTGTCTGCTCTTCAGTTTCTGCAAATAGAACAACCAGTGGTTGAGAAGAATACTAAGAGATGACGGTATCTGGTCTTAAGGCTCTGCCAGTTTTACCCCCCTTACTAGAATACGTATTTTTGCCAAAGCACAACAGAATTAAATCACTCTGATCCCTCACATGACTGCATTTTCAGAAACGTACCCTAAAGCTACGTGTTTTCACCAAGGGTCAGCATAAAGAAACAGAAAACAAAAACAGATCTAGAGAGAAGATTCCGGTTTTTATTAGGTATATATTTGTAACACTATTATGAACACACTGTACATTTCGTTCTTTCCGTGTTTGACGTGGGGTGTCCTTGTGAGAGGTTAGATAGGCCTCTGGTGCAGATGAAAGCTTCTCTCCCTGAGTCGGTAACATGTCTTTTTATTTTACAGCGAGAGTCATCCTGCCCATTATGTTTCTTTCTAGCTTGACTAGGAGACTCTACAATAACACTGGAATTCAATTTTTGCTTTCTTCAGCTGATATCTTTTGATATAACTTTTTTCTTATCACTTTTAACTACTTAGTTTTTTCCTTATGTTGTTTTTATTGTATTTTTATTGTTATACAGATGCTAGAGTTGTAAGCTGCCTTATCTTTTTAGCGAGAAGGAAGTGTGTCTTATATTTATACTACTGTCTTTTCAGATAAGACTTTAAACTGAAGCTTTAGACTGAACAGTATTAATTAGGGCCTTATATACTTTCCATGAAAGACAAAACATTAGTTTGCATAACCCAAATGAAGAATGGTACTAGACAGTATAAACTTGAATTCTATTATTTAAAACACCATCATATCAATAACTTTCCTTAGGGGTATCTAATATGTAGTTACAAGATTTACTTTTTCTCACTCTTCTGATATGGGGCTCCTCTGGAAATAGGAAAAAAAAACCTTTGTAAGTAACATTTACAGGTCTGAACCTTATCAGCTCTCCAACATGATTCTATGTCTTAGTAATTTATAAACATGGACTTTCATCAGAAAGAAAAGTAAGGACTGCAGTGTCACAGGTGTTTTCAAAAGCAAAAGCGAATGCATCCCAACACAGTGCAGAAATACTGTATTTGGTGAGAAGTTCCGTGATATGAAACTGCTGTTTTCTAACTGCTATCTACCAACTTTCAATTCCAGTAAAACCAGATCCCAAGTTGGCATAAAAAGCGAAGGGGAATGTGAGACGAGCAATGCAGAGGAGGTGAGGACGAATTCAGGGACGGAACTGGGTGGCGCGGGGGGCGGGGGAGGCATTTGACTTTGAAAATTAAGGAGATGCTCTCCTCCTCCTTCTTTGCGGGGGGTGCGGGCGGAAAGAAGTACTTCTTGCCTGAAACGGAAAACTGCAGAAGCGAGCGGGAGGACTACATTTGTAGCAGAAAGGAAACCATTTCAGTTACTCAAGCTGAGTTGAAATCCCAGCATCATCATTTGCAGTAAGGAGACCTCGGGCAAGTTCCTTAACCCCCCAATAACTGTGTTTCCACATCTAAAAATGAGATTTGGATCAAGCACCTTCTTAATGAGCCTGTGATAACAGGAGACGGAGATGGGTGCCTCCTACATCGAAGTCTAGGCTTGATGCCCTTCTTAGGAGCAGCTGCTGGCCTGGAGGTTACCTCCCCTAAGATATTTAGCCCATGGTATTTTAAATGTTTCTCTGTGTCATTATGAGATTGTTAGATTACGAGGAGGTTAAGGGCAAGGGTCTGTGTTCTGCCTCCCTTGCAGTACATCATAGGCTTTCCGCGTTTACTAATAAATGAATAAACAAATGAGTTCTATACCGAGAGGTGAATTATACAATACCTACCTACTTCTACACAACTGGCACGGGTAACTGGCATGCCCCGGGCAGAGCTCCTCCCTCTGTTTTTCAGGATGTGTGCAGTGCTTTTCGGCCTTACGTGAAGGATGGAAGACTCGGATGCACACGGGAAAATGACCCAGTTCGTGGTGCTGATGGAAGGACGCACGGCAATAAGTGTGCCGTGTGCGCGGAGCTGTTGTAAGTACGCTTGTCCCCAGCAGGGGGCCCTGAGGAGCACGTGGTTGCTGTCCTGGGAACCCATCCACAGAGAGGAAAGCCTGTAATCCTTTGTAAGGGGAAATAGTCCCTGCTCCTGGAGTGGCTTCTTTTATTGCTTTTTAGAGCTGCACCTGCTGCATACGGAAGGTCCCAGGCTAGGGGTCGGAGCCACGGCTGCCAACCTATGCCCCAGCCACACTAGATTCAAGCTGCATCTACAATCTATGCTGCAGCTGTGGCAACGCCAGATCCTTAACCCACTGAGTGAGGCCAGAGACAAACCTGCATCCTCATGGAGACTCTGTCAAGATTCTGAGCCACAATAGGAACTCTGGCTTTTCTTTTTAATTCATGTTATCTGATAAGGTTCCTTAAAAGGCGTGGATAAGGTGGTTATTCTAGTTTTTTAATTCAAGATTCACAGTGACTCAAAAAGGCAGAGTTTTTAAGGCACAATATTTTAAAATTTTAAAAATGCTCTCTTCTGGAAGATCCAGGTCAGTCATTTGACAGCACTGCTTCATTCAGGCATGTATAGATAGTCTTACTAAAAATGACTGTCTAATTTCAGATAGTAATGTCACGTGGCCGAACTGATTAGTCGTGTACACGGTGGGGCTCGGGAAAGGGAAGAACTGCTGGCTTAATCCCTCTCTGAGTGCCCGACACTGCTCTGAGCACTGAGACCCCGAGATGAGTAAGACCCAGTGAGTCTTTTTAACATTCTGGCTCCAGTTTGTGTGTCAACAAGCCTTGAAGTGCTGTGGTTACATCGCTGGATCTTTAAAATCGGGACAGAGAAAGATTTAGCAGATAAAGAACCTCACACCCGTCTTTGAAAACTATAGTCCGCTGTTGTGGAGTTCAAGAACGTGTCCCACCAAGCTTACAAAAGAGTGACTGTAACTGGTTTCCAGACAGGAAATCACCCTAATTTCCACTTTCTTATCTAGGAGGCATGAACTTTCAGTGCTCAGACCTTCCCTAATTCTGTTAAGTTCTGTTTCTTCTCATGCGCCAGCTAAAAGAGAGAATTTGACTTTCCTGACTCCTGGTTGGTTTCTTGTGCCTTAGAGCTAAGATACTCACGGCCAATCTCCAAGCTGAGGCTGCAAACAGATAATAGATTTGAAAGGACTTAGAGGCTCTGTTCAATGTAGTTTTTAGTAACAAGGGTATTATTACCTTTAGGCAAACAAATACTTTGCAGGGTCTAAAAGCGCTACATAAGGGTTTGGAAGACAGCATGGACTTCACATACTTAGTTTGGTTTCACCATTGTCACAGCATTGTTTTAAAGCTCTCGGTTCTGCCTCTTCAAGTGAATTTTCCTGACAATCTTCTGTTTGTCAATTAAGGAGTGGCACCCATCTAGTTCTACAGAACAAAGCTTGTAATTGACTATCGGTGAGTCAATTTCACACCCATCCTTACCTTTGGCAATTTTCTGGCTCAGACATTCAGGACAGGGAGAATCTTGTCTCCTGTAAGTGGATGGGTTTAGCAAGTTAGAGCAAGGATATGAACGTGCTTAGCACAGAACCGGACACTGAAACATGATAAAGTCATAAATCGACCAACTATTCTCTTGACAGCCTGAAAGAAGCTGAAGAAAATGCCAAGCGAGAAAGTGAAACCAGAATTCGACGAAGTGCTGAAAAGGTAAATTTCTCATCGACACAGTTCGGTCCTCGTGGACATAAATATTAAGAAACTTATTACTTAACCTTTAAGGTAATTCAGTAATGTTATTGTCCTTCATTATTCTCCTTAATTTCCGAGTTCTCTAAGTTGAATCCCTAGTATATTATTCCTGGTATAATATTCCTAGTATATCAATTATTAGGTTCAAAGTTGAAACAGCATTTCACACCAAGAGCTCAAAATACGTGATTTCTTTCCTTGCTTGAAAAAAAGGGAATATAGGACAAAGCATATGCAAATTAAATTTCCACCAGGCTTCTCTTTGACTTAGTGTAAATTAATTTTGCTTTGAATAAATTAGTTTAAAAAGCAACATAATATAAATTTGACAGGAATAAGTTTAAAATGATTCCAGAGTCTTATAAACACATCCCACTGACACAAATTAGAGTTACTCATTTTTCCATTATTATTATTACATTCAGAGAGGCCTGTATTTATAAAGGTCATGCTTCAGATTAAACAAAACTTCAAACAAATACTGCTATTTGGTTTTTAAGATACCCTTAAAATTAAGGCTTTTCTAATTATTCGATGATTTCATTTTTCAATGTAGTATTAAATTATTCCTTCATTATTTGAATACCCAGTGTAGGCTACAGAGAAGCATTTTTTATAGATTATATTATAGAAATACTTGCCATCACAGCCTGAATTTCTTAAACCACCAAGGTTATTAAACCCTAATTTCAATGAAAGCGATAGCAGTTGCTTTGATAATGAGGTTTTTTTGTTGAAGAGCCAGAATACCTAAGTTTTAGCTTGAGTTCTGCCCTGCCCTGGGTGTAGGAAACTCAGCATGTCATCTCTTCTCTCTGAGCCTCAATTTTCCTAGTAAAATAAGGAGGCTGGGAAAATGATTTTGCTTTTAGGTCTCCTGGAGTCTGCCTGTGTCCTGCATCCTTTTATGCTCATAGACGGATGCCATTTTTGCGGAGTGTTTAACATGTTTTCTTAAGGGGAGACACAGGTCCAGTTTTTGGTAAAGAGCTGACCTTCCGCATTATAATACAGTTCAATGAAACAAATATCCCACCCTAAACAGGGCATTCTGAGTTTAAATTAAGATACACACGACATCCCGAATTATGAATAATTTGTTCAATACTCTCTGAGATTTGAACAGCAATTCTTTTGTAATAGTCGTTAAATTTCAGACTGACACTTCGTGTCATCTTGTGATATTCCACACTGCATTACTTCGTAAACAGGGACTTTCTTTTCCCTTGTCTCTCATCATGTCTCAGCTGCTTCTCCCTCTTCCTGTGGCAGGGGTCATAGTTTCAGTGGGCTCACTGGACATGAATATGTGAACTGGACTGCTTCACAGTGAGAGCTCAGTGTTTGCCCCATAATTAACCTGTCCGCGGGCAGAATCTCCTTGGATGAATCACCCCGTATAAACCGAAATTACCATTGTTTCCTTTATGGGAGTCACTGAGCATCAGTCCTATTGCCATACGAGTTGTTTTCTTTTTTCCTTCTTTTTAAACCTTTTTTTAAATCAGAGAGTACTAGATCTAGGAAATGTCCTAAAGAGCATCTATTCTAAAAACCTCCTTTGTGTTGGTGGAGGAATTAAAAGTCTCAAAAATGATGGGGCTTTTTTGCACTTCAGACTCAAAACCACACTCTTTTGTTACTGCTTTAATTAAACTATAACTGATGTACAATATCATACTAGTTTCAGGTATACATCATAGTTTATATATATGTGTGTGTGTGTGTGTGTGTGTATATATATTTCAAAAGGGTCACCTTACAAAGTTCTTACGCTACTACTGACTATATTCTCTGTTGTTTATCACACCCCTGTAACTTTAGAAGTCTGAACATCTTAATCCCCTTCACTTGCTCCACCTGCCACCCCCCAAACTCCTTTCAGTCTGGCACCTACCAGTTTATTCTCTGTACGAGTGAAGTCATACAGTAATTACCTTTCTCTGACTTAATTTCACTTAACTTAATACCATCTAATACCTATGTTGTCACAAATAGCAAGCTTGTATTCCTTTTCATGACTGAATAATATTTGATATGTACATACACACACATTGTATTATATATAGCACATCTTCTTTATTCATCTATCGAGAAACACTTAGGTTGTTTCCATATCTTGGCTATAATGAATTATGCTATAGTGAATAAATTACACTCCTTATGCTCATTTTTTTTGGCTGAAATGGGGAAATCAGGGCCATACAGTTGAAAAAAGCTACAGAGAATCACTTTTTATAGTTTATTATAGTAATACATGCTATCACAAAATGTTTATTGAAATAAAGATTCCAGAGCCTATCCTATGTATGTGTATTCAAGTCTAATTAAGTGTAGGTAGTATTTTAGTACAAAGAGATATGTAAGTTTTTATATATTTTTATCATATATAAAATTAAATATACATTTTGACATACATATATATGTTTACATATAGAGAGAGAGAACCCTCATCACATAGTATTTTCAAAACAGAGAAAGCTGAAAATACAGAATCGATGCACTAATCAGAAAATTTGTATGTATAAACCTCTTCTGAATTTTGGGAGGAAGTCACAACCTTTTTAGTTTTTCTAAATAAAAAATAGTCTTGATGGTCCACGTTTTTAAGTGGGAAGTGAAGGAAAGTTTGAGTCGCTGTCTCTGAGGTTTCCACCTGCAGTGTCAGAAGTGAACATTGATAAAGGAGGCAGAGTATACAAAAATGAGCCACAGAGAAAACAGAGTAAGCACAATGCTATTGGATACTGTCTTATTCCTTTTTCCTTGCAAACTAAGTAAGACTGTTCTGGACTTGTTCCATATTAAGTTGCTCTTTCTTAGCTCACAGATTCTGCTCACTGGCAACATTTTTTGTTTGTTTGTTTTGGCTGCTGTGTTTTGTTATGTCTTTGTTGGAACCCCGTAATAGTTTTTCTTTTTTTATCTTTAAAAAATTTTATTATGGTTGACTTACAATGTTTTGTCAATTTCTGCTATACAGCAAAGTGACGCAGTTATACATATGTGTATGCACATTCCTTTTTTCCCACATTATCCACCATGTTCCATCACGAATGATCAGTTAAGAGTTCCTGGGCTCTACAGCTGCATCTCACTGCTAACAGATCTTTTATTATCTTTATTTATAGATTTGAAAATTAACAAGGTCTAGTTTTAGAAAATATTTGCTCAGCCTTATCCTTTCCTAGGTTCTTTTACCTTTTAATAAATACACCACTTATTTAGATAGAGGTACCCAGCAATGTGGTATCTGTCATTAATTCTCATTAGTTCTAACTCTCATTAATATGCTGTGTGTGTTTACCAACATCTTCTAGAGATGACATTCTTTGACCATAAATCCTGATGTACATTTTCTAGATTAAAAAGCAGAAAAGTACAAAATATAATTAGTTGTCTTTTTAAAGGATCTCTGCAAGGAGTATGAGAGCCAGGTGAGGAATGGAAGACTTTACTGTACCCGCGAGAGCGACCCGGTCCGTGGCCCTGATGGCAGGATGCATGGCAACAAATGTGCCCTGTGTGCTGAGATTCTGTAAGTAGAGATGTGGTTTCTTTGGAGTAACTCGAAAGGGGAAGTGGAGGTTGACTACAGTGATGTGTAAGAACAATGCCAAAGGGAAGACTGGGTGTTGAGAACTTCTGAGCAGCTTTATGTCCTCCACGAATAATATCTAATAAGTAGTCTCTGGCGTTTTAGGTTTATTTTTAATACAATGGATTCTAATTTCCAGTAGGATGATGGGATTACAGAATAGTTATCATTTCCTCCCTGAGCTTTGTAAGCCTTTTGATGAGGTAGTCATAGTCCAGAATGAGGGTAAAAGCCTTCGGTAATTACCTCATTGCGACAGAATAGACGCGACGCCCACAAGAAAGTTCATGTTCCTTTGTGAACTAGACTGACTTTATCTTTTCATCTTGGACATCTGACCTTTGGGGAAGAGCAAATCCTACAACACACGAAACATGGCATTTGTAAAGATGGCTCAGAAAAGGTCTCCACGCGTTTTCTCTTGGATCCTTGAACTCTCAGTCCTTTCCTACAAGCATTCCTACTCCCACTTCTTCTGTCTTGGCTAATGTCTCATCTATGGATTGCATTCCAAGATTATCCTTTCTTGGAAAAATGCTCCGAAAACCCCTAATTAAAATTCAATCTTTGTATCACTTAACAATTTTTATCACCATCATCATAGCTGGTATTTGCATAATTATCTCTGGGACTGTTGACTGTCAGTCTTCTCTTCTGGCCTGTAAGTTCTAAGGAGACAGGGTGTGTGTTTATATTGAGAATTACTGTGCCACTTACCCAGGGCACTTGCCAATGCTTGCCAAAAAAATAATGACCAACTAAATGTTGAATAAGTGAGTGAATGAATGTATATATGAACAAAGATCTCTGATCTTAAGAAGCTTAAGGCTAATAGCAAAAATAATCTTTGGATGTGCACACAAACACACATATTGCAAGACAATGAGAAAATCATAAGAGAAGAATATTCCGGTATGAAAGTACAGTGACAGATATAGAACTCATTTCCACTTTGAGGTATGGGATGTTTTCCTAAGGAAGGCAGAATTTAAGCTGACAAGATTTAAAAGAAGGGAAGATGAGCCCCCCCCCCCCCCAAAAAAAAAGACTGTTAACAGTGGAAGGAAATAGTGGAAGGAAATAGCAAACATGAAGGCAAAATGAGAGCGGTCCTTTGGGGAAACTGTGAAGATTTCAGTTTAATAAGGGGCTTGAAGGTGATGTGAAAATGTTTGTTCTGGGAACACCTAGCTCTTTCCACCTGCATCTAAATGACTACTGTGTAGCTTGAAGATTCTAAATGTTTCTTTCACTTCCTTATTTTTGTTTCTTTCTCCAGCAAACAGCATTCTTCAGAAGGAAAAAATAAAGGGGATAAAAACCAGGGAAAGGCTAAAGAAAAAGTTAAAAGAGAAACTGAGGTGAGGATTTGTTTGATCAGTTTAGTTTCGACTTTTGTGGAGTGTATAGACTGCCTGTGTGTTTTACTCTAGAATGAATTTTCCATATTTATTTATTTGTCCTCCACTACTAATGGTTTTTTTGGAAACTAAATTTCAATTAGTATTTTATAAGATTTAGGAGAATAATTATGGCATTAAATTTTTAGCTCTCCTTAGAGGAAATTAAGTCGTATTACTAAAAACTGTTCCACACTCCCAAATGAAGGAAATATATCAAAGCAGTTATCTATATTCAACTTTTTGATACATATTCTTCTCCAAATGTGTGGTAGTTGAAGATTTTCACTGTGAAAGCAATAGCAATATAAACTTTTAATATACTGTCTTTAAAATCATACTACATTCTACTTAAAAGCATCTCTTAACTAGTCATCTGCCTTTTTTCTATTGCTACCACCTTAGCTCAGGAGACAGGGTATGTCTTTATATTGTGTAATAGCTATCCTTTGCACTAATCCATTAGCGTCGTGCCTGGTCTCTATACTTCTACCCAACATCTCCCTTAATCCTCAAGATTCAATTTGTCTTCCGTGTTAATCCCACAAAGTAGAAAACATTTCCATGAACCAATGGCACTGTGAACATCTAACATTTGAAGGCATCCTAGAGTATATTTCAAACATTTCAACTCCATGAAGACGAAACTGTAATTAACTTACTACTTACAGAGAATCATACCACCTTCTATGTTTCACAGTTTAATAAAATAGCCCAGACCATGAGTCAGTCTACCTTCTGCCTCCATGTAATTTTATCTTATTGCTTAGGCCTCGGTTTCAACTGCTTTCTTCCTTTCAATTCTAGGTTACAAAGTCCTTTTAATTTTAGTTGTCAAATGTCCTTTGACATCCTTTTATCTCTCCTTTCCAATTTCTTCCCTCCTCTCTTTTCCTGTGTATCCTTCCTTCCTTCTTTCCTTTGATTCCTCCTTCCCTCCCTTCCTGCCTTCCTTCCTGCCTTCCTTCCTGTAGTTTTGCTAACTTCAGTCTTTAGTCACTTAAATCCTCCACACATCTGACTGGATAGTCTTTTTAAGACAAAGATTTGATTATATCTTTCTCTGCTATAAATATTGTTTTTCTTTTCTTAAGAATAAAGTCAAATACGTTTCAAAGTTTAGGGGTCTGGTTTTGACTTATCTTCAAGGTTTCCTTTTGATTAATTCTTAAATCTTCCTCTCTGTGCCCAGCTAATTCTTTAGCCATTAAAGGCTATAATAGATTGTCTCAAAAAACACATTCTTTTCTGCCTCTGTCTTTGCTTACTCTTCTTGGAGAACCTTTTTGCCACACTGTTCTCCTGTGCATATCCTGAAGATACAGCTAAGATATATGCTCCTCTCTCAGCTTCCTTGAATTATTCTTTCCTTTGTGCTAGTACACAATTTAGAACTGTGTCAAATCCCCTAGCTGTTTATATTGCAATTCCTTTTCTTTTTCACAGGACATAAAAGGACTAACCCACATTTGTATTTAATCTAACTTAATACCGTTGTTGAATATTTAAATGGACGAATATTACAAGAAATATCATAACATTTTTGGATAATTCTAAATCCTGAAAGTTTTACTTTTTGTCTTTAATTCCTCTTTGCCAACATCTTTGATAAGGAGGACCTAAAATTTACAGAGAACCATATCTAAACTGTCTCATTTTTATTATTCAGGAACTCTGCAGTGAATATCATGATCATGCAAAGAATGGAGTACTGTTCTGTACCAGAGAAAATGACCCTATTCGTGGTGCAGATGGGAAGATGTATGGCAACTTATGTTCCATGTGTCAAGCCTTCTAGTGAGTACAAGAGCTTTAGAATGTTGAGAGAAGGGATCCTACGGTAATCTAACAAATCCAGCTCGTTACATAAAGGGGAAGATTGCAGCTTGAAATTGGGAAGGGAGTTGAACAAGTTACACTGAGAATGTTAGTAACAGAGCTGGGAGTATGTACCTAAAGCTATTTATTCCAAAATGTCTGTTCTTGCCAACACTCATTCTTAGCGCTGGAACATCCTGATTTGTGCCCTGCTGGTGAAGCCTTATATTGTGAGCCTGTTGGACAAATTTATAGGCATCTCATCTTCCAGAAGAGTCATGACCGGGAGTCAACACTTACTGCAGAAATTCATTAAACCACCACGAATTACTATAAAATTACAGTAGATGTGACTTTATATAATGTAACATTTCTCAAGTTATAATGATGTTTGGTTTCAAAATTTGGGACTGCCCCCAGTTCATCTGGCTGAGCTCAGATTAAGTCATTGACTTATATTTAGGATCTATGGTCTTTTGACTGACAACCATGTATGGTTGAAATACCATCAGTTAACTGTACATACTATGCAATTCCGTTGTACGAAGCAAATATAAGCTCACTGGTTTATCAGGGTTTGGAAATTACTGAGCTCTTTCCACCTGTTCTATGTTCTCTTTGAGATAACGCCAGGAGTATGTAATACATGTAAACTGAATTAACAAGGCTAGGGTCTGCATGTTGTTGTATTTAGAGAATAGTCATGAGAGGAGAGACCTTAGCTGGTTGTGATCACATCCTGAGAGTATCATCAAAGCCCCCATTGCCTTACCTTGTCTCTGTCAAACAAGGGGACCACTCACTCTGTCTGTTAAGGTGACTTTCAGCCTCCAGGGGCAATGTAGCACCATGGTGCTATTTTTATTTTATTTTATTTTTTATTTTTTTCATATTAACAATGAATTTTATTTCAGTTATAGGTGTACAAAGATCATAAGTCAATTCGATAGATTTTGTGTCCCAAACCCACAGTGCATCCCCCCACCCCCCAGATTGTCTTATTTGAAAAACCAAGGTTTTCCAAAATCTGTGAGTCATTGTTCTTCAAAGAAGTTCATTGTGTCTCTTTAGTTTCCACATGTAAGCGGT
>PVHT021183659.1:5594484-5718834 GCA_004024745.2 Catagonus wagneri
GTTGGCTGCTTCTAATGAATTTTTTATTTCAGTTATTGTATTTTGCATCTCTTCTTGTTTAATTTTTACAGCTTGTATTTCTCTGCTCAGTGTTTCCTGTAAATTATCAATCTTTGCCTCCAGTTTATTTCCAATGCCTTGCATCATCTTCAGCATCAACAGTCTGAAGTCTCTTTCTGGGAGGCTGATAATCTCCTCATCACTGAGCTGTTTTTCTGGGCTTTTCTCTTTCTCCCTTATCTGGGTTAGAGTTTTCTGTCTTTTCATTTTTGTAGGTTTTTGGTGTGGTGACCTTTTTGCCAACAGAGTGGTAGCCTCTCTTAGTTCTGGAGTTTGCCTCCCCTGTGACTAAAGCTGGTATGGGCGGGGCTTGCTGTAGGCTTCCTGATGGGGGGACTGATGCCTGCCCACTGGTAGGTGGAGTTGATTCCAAGCCCTCTGATGGGTGGGGCTTTGTCTCTGGATGAGATTAGAGTCTGGCTGTGTGCCTGAGGGGTCTTTAGGCAGCCTGTTTCCTGATGGGTGGGGCTGTGATCCCACCTGGATTATTGTTTGGCCTGGGGCTTCTCAGTGCTGATGGGAGGGACCAGATTTTCCCAGAAATGGCCACCTCCAGAGAAATGCATGCTGATGAATGTTCCAGAGAGCTTCACCTCCAATGTCCTTCCCCCACAACAAGCCACAGTCACCCCTGTTTTCCCAGGAGATCTCCAGGAATTGCAGTCAGGTTCCACCCAGATTCCTGTGGAGACTGCTTTGCCCTGGAACCCAGTGCATGTGAAAGTCTGTGTGTGCCTTTCAAGAATGGGGTCTCTGTTTCCCCCAGTCCTGTGGAGCTCCTGCACACAAGCCCCACTGGCCTTCAATGCCAGATGCTCTGGGGGCTCTTTCTCCCTGTGCCAGATCCCCAGGCGTGGGGTTTTGACGTGGGGCTCAGAACTCTCAGTCCTGTAGCTGAGTCTCTGTGATGCAGTTACTTTCCAGTCTGTGGGGCTTCCCACCCAGGAGGTATGGGGTTGCTTCTATCACATAATCGCCCTTCCTGTCTCTTGATGTGGTCTCCTCTTTGTCTTCTGGAGTAGAATATCTTTTTTGGAAGTTTAGAGTCCATTTGGTTGAAGGCTGCTTGGCATTTGGTTGTAGTTTTGCTGTTTTTTGGGAGAGAAGTTGAGCTCCAATCCTTCTATTCCGCCATCTTAATCCAGTCTCTCCATGGTGCTATTTTTGATATGTGCTTAGTGACACTGATGATATTCCTTTTTTGACCACAGCCAAGAAAGGTAATTTGCAGAAAGCAAGTCTTCCAGATCCACAAGTATTGCTATCTTGCTTTCTGTGTTAAGCAGTAAATATGAAGAAGTTATGGTACCTTAGCATGCTGTAGGCTGTTGTATTCCTTCTCATGGACATGCTGTGATAAAGGGGCAAGGAATGAAGACATTAGCCATGTAGGAATGTGGACAAGCCCGTGTTGGTCCTATGGATCTTGTGTTTTCTTATTTTTGCTCTTATTCAGCCAAGCAGAAGCTGAGGAAAAGAAAAAGGCTGAAGCAAAAGCAAGAAGTAAAAGAGAATCTGGAAAAGCACCTTCATACGCAGTGAGTAGACTATAAGCACACTTCAAGGAGCCTACAGGCTGGAATATTATGTATGTAAAACTTCCCAGAAGTCTTTATCCTTCAATCTGGAGATGACATCTGAGATGAATGCTGTAGAAAGAGGTGATCAATTCCTGCTGCTTCGGAGACTGGCTCTAGGCAATAAAAAGAACTTATTTGCAGTTTTTAAAAAATGATTTCTAGTTCTAGTTTCATCTCTTGCAGACTGTGCTAGCTTTTGCTAACCACTTTCTGGAAACATTTCATGTATATTTTCTACATACGAATTTTTGAAATTTCACCGAGTTGGGTTAAAAATACCTCACACACACAAACAAAACATGGTTTTTACCTTTGAAATATTGTAATATTCATTTTCATGGCCCTTTGTAAGTTGTCATAACCTCTTATTTTGGTGATGAAAGTCTTCCACTCTTGCCTGTAGGTTCTATTCTTCTGCTTATTCAACCACCCTCCATAACATAGCTGGACTTAAGTTTCAAAATATTAACCAGATCATAACACTGCTCTTCTTGAAATGCATAAATAGCTCGTTATCAACTAAAGGATGCATTTCAATCTCCTTCTCGCTCTCCTTATTTGGCCCCTGACCCTCGTTCAGAAATTCATGTTCTGCTACACACCATATAGTTTCAATGTGCTTCTCAGCTTATTTCAGCAATCTAAAATGATGTTTCTCAGTCCATTTCTTAAACAAGAAAATCCCATTTATTCTTCACAGTCTCACTCAAATTATTGCAGTTCCCTAACGTCCTTCCTGATTTCCACAGTCATATCTCATGGTTCCAATTCTGAGTTCTCACATTTTCTCGTACCTGTGTGTTTGCACTTATTTAGTTCTAGTTAGATTAGATTACCGTGGATTTCTTGTCAACCTCCTTTATTATACTGTGACATCCTATCAGGTCGTTTCTGTCTCCTAGCAAGTCATGAGTTTTGTCTGCTGCGTTTTACATTGGAGAGAAACACCAACTAAATACTTGGGCTTGAAGATTAGTTTCTACCATTGTAGATATTTTGAACTTCTCCTCTGAATGGGAATAAAATGTTTGTCCAAATTACCTTCTCTGTCTTGGCAGGAGCTGTGCAGTGAATACCGCAAGCTTGTGAAAAATGGGAAACTCCCTTGCACCAGAGAGAACGACCCCATCCAGGGCCTGGATGGGAAAATGCACGGCAACACCTGCTCCATGTGTGAGGCCTTCTTGTGAGTAGAGAGAGCTGCTGCTGGGAAAATGGGCCAGTCCTAACCTTTCTGTGTCACTTATTTTTTTTGGGTGGGGAGGGGAGTAAATCAATTATATTTTGTTCCCTAAATTGTTTGTGTTTTGCCAGTGGCATTGTTTTGTGACACGTTTTTGCGTAACACCACAATTATCAAAGAATGATTCCTTCATATCAGCCACTGGTAGAACTCCTGTGGAAATGTCAACAATGTAGAACAAAGATCATCACCTTGCAGAGTGGGATATAAAACCCTATGACCCTTGCAGAGTGGGATATAAAACCCTATGACCCTTGCAGAGTGGGATATAAAACCCTATGACCCTTGCAGAGTGGGATATAAAACCCCATGACATGTGTCCTCTGAAACCACATGACAGATCACAGCCAAACATGTCAATATGCCGAGCAGCACACACCAGACACAGTTCATAATATACAATATACATTGGCTGTGATAATTCAGTGATATTGGAGTATTTGAGATCACTCTCATTCTGGAGATTCTCTGATTCTTGCTCATCTCATCTTTTTAATCACTCTTTTTTAGCCACGCAGAAGAAAAGGAAAAGAAAAAGAAAGAAGGTGCATCAAGAGATAAAAGACAGTCTGGGAATACAGCTTCCTTTGAGGTGAGGGGACCTTCGTCAACACCAGAGGCGTACGGACCTGGGATCCACAGATGGCATTCGGGGCCCATATGTTCCTTGAAACTACATGAAACATTTACGCATTTTGGGTTTGTGTGTTTGTTTACATGTGTGCACATGTGACTATTTCTAGACTGTGGCTCTGTAACTTGTGTCACTTAAAAAGACCTATGTCTTCAAAGTTAAGAACTATAAAATTTTCCAACTGTCGATCCCCATTTAAGAAAAAAAGTTGAAACATCAGCATTTTTCAGTCTGATCCAAGCTATGTTCAATACCTGAAACTTTTCTCCTTGATTTCGCAGGAGCTGTGCAGGGAATACCGCAAAGCCAGGAAGAATGGACAGCTTCTGTGCACGAGAGAGAACGACCCCATCCAGGGCCCGGATGGGAAGATGCACGGCAACACCTGCTCCATGTGTGAGGCTTTCTTGTAAGTAGAGCTCAGGGCTTCCCAGGCAGTGGGGGCAGAGAACTGCTACAGGGAGTTTTCAAACAAGTGTGAATAATGCATTTCCTCTTCAGCTGCAGCATTCAGTTTTCAGTGTCACCTTTTTTTTTTTTTTTTTTTTTTCCATTTTAGGGCCACACCCATGGCATATGGAAGTTCCCAGGCTAGGGGTCAAACTGGATTATTTATAGATCAAATTATGCTTTATAATGAGTGTATCAAACTCAATTTGCAACACTGTTAGTTATCCAAAATGATTAAGTGCTATCAGTCTCATTTAATTTCCATCATATGCCTATTTTTGGAGGATTCACGTTCAATAGTGATTACAACATTGATGACTTATCATTCACTTGTATCACTTTTATCAGTGACATCATGTACCAGATACTTATTCTCATTGCTTTACAAGCATCAGCTCATTTAGTGCTCTCAACAGTCCTATGAAAAAAGTGTTCTTATTACCTCTTCTATTCCTCTATGCCATTTCCCCATTTAAAGAAGGCACAGAAGGGATGACACTTTTTGTGTTCCTTATTCAGTCTGCCTGAAAAGGCTTTTCTTACCATGCTATACTGCCCCCCTGAAGCCAAATGTCACCGCTTTATAAAGAGTTCTGTACCTTCTGCAGACGCAAAAGAATCAGCAAGAAAGTCTTATTGCATGTATTTACTGGGAAGCTACATGAATGTCCTATTGAGATATTCTCTTTCATACCATTTTCTTGAAGTGTTTACTCAATATCATCTAATTACTACCCAGTTAAATTACAGACTGCTATGAGTGGGTCTCTGGGGATGCTTAAGTTCAGTCCAAGGAATGGATGATCAGCTGTTAAGCTACGCCACTGTAGTAAGATTCATTTCTTCTCTCTCCCTTTTCCTGTTTCTTACAGTCAACAAGAAGAAAGAGCAAGAGCAAAGCCTAAAAGAGAAGCTGCAAAGGTAATTTTTCAAGGAATGCTGACATGATACCCTGACGTTTTTCCCTCTATAACAGCATTTTAGATACTCTCATTGGCATAAATGTCTCCCTGTTTAATTTTTACGCCTGAAATGAATACAACCTTTAACTTGAAAAAAGGGTCTTGATTACAACAAGCTTCTGAGTATCAATTTTATTTCAGGATAAATCAAAATTTGAGTCTTATTTCATAAAAAGTAGAGTGTTAACTTTTCTTTGCAAGAAATACTTCCTCTATTTGGCTTTTCTTAGATTTCTGCTGTCAGGTACAGATTATTAACAAAAATTTTTTAAATTTGCTAATTTCCCCTTACATAATTCCTACCTCTTACTTATTTCAAAGAGGGAGTACAGGATCCTGTCACTCACATTAGTCCAATTTACAAAATAAAATGCATATATATTATCACATCTGATCTTTGTCACCACCTAACCATGAAGGAATACTAGTATTCTCATCTTCAACTATGATTATTAAGTAAATCCTGTGACTTTTTAATTATTTTTAATCTAACATCATTTTAAAATTTTTGAAGTAGCAGAACAAACTGTCTTTATGGAGATCTTAAGATTCCTCTCGTATAGCCTTAGAAAAGATTTACCTTTATTCTGTTTCCTAATGACAGCTGCAAAAGTGTAAGCCTAAAAATTTGGGGTAGTTAGGGTTGAGATGGTTTAAAAGTTTACTTTTAAACTGACTCGCTTTCTTGGTAACTTTCTGTTAGCTTGAACCATCTTTTTTATTAGTAATTCAGAATTGAAAATTTGTTTTATCCATAATGTCTGGTCAGTTTCCAGATCTTAGATTTTTTCAAATTGTCTTGAAAAACAATTGTTCCTCCTTCTCTCGGCTCACTCTTCTGTCTCAACTCTGCATTTCCCCACCCCCGGATTTTATCAAGAAATGCCCAGAAAGGTATCAGCTTCTCCAGGCATCATACTTTTCATACTTGTTCTCTCCTCAATCTTTATTTCAGGTAGATGTTTATTTCTTAGCTTGAACATGTTTATTTCTCTTCTTCCTCAGTCTTTTAGAGACAAATGAAGGCTTACGATATTTTCTTTTGCCTGCACGTTATTTTAAAATTTAAAAATGTCCAGCTTTATTGAGATACAATTGACATAATATTCTGTAAGTTTAAGGTGCACAGGGTGTTGATTTGGTGTGCGTGTATACTGCAAAATGACTGCTCCATGGTCCTAGCTAACAACCCCGTCCTGTCTCATAGTTACATTTGTTTGTGTGTTGAGACCACTTAAGGTCTACTCCTTAGCAACTTTCGAGTACAGCACCGCTACCCAGAATCACCATGCTGGGCATCCAAACGTCTTCATCCCATAACTACGTCTGTGTCCTTGGATCACGTTCAGGGACCGCCCCCAGCCTGCCCCGCGCCTGGTAACCACCACCCTCCTATTTCTGTGAATTTGGCTTTTTTAGATTCCACAGATAGGTGAGAGCATACAGTATACGTCTTTCACTGTCTGACTTATTTCACTGAGTGCAAAATATCCTCAGGTTGTATACAAAGTACTAGTGGCAGGATTTCCTTCTTTCTCGTAAAAGCTCAGGAATAGTCTCGGTTTTCCCAGTAAGTCTCCCCTCCTAGGCCTGTTGAATCTCCTCACCATTCATCTTGCCAGCTTTTAAAGACTGTGAGGTGCAACGTAACACGAATTATCTGTTTCATTTTGGTCTCTACCAGTCGTCAGCCTTATTCTGCACCTAGATTATAAGCGCCCTCAAGAGGACAGTCATGACAAATACTGAGACCCACTGCAGTGCCGGCCCGCCTCTGAGTCCAGGATAGAAATCTTTAAAGGCTTATTGATTCACTGCTGCATGCCGTTGCTTCCACTCTGTACCACTTCACCCTCATGCTGGACAAAAGTGTAGGAAGGTAGAAGACCAGTCTGAGAAAACACTCTGCTCCTTTCCAGGACCCCTGCGGCGAGTTTCGGAGCCAGCTGAAGAAGGGACGGCTCACGTGCACCAGGGAGAACGAGCCTGTCCGTGGCCCAGACGGCAAAGTGCACGTGAACAAGTGTGCCACGTGTGCCAGCGCGCTGTGAGTAGCTGGGCTCTCTCCCACGGAGTCTCGTCCTCATTTATCAGTCCTCAGTCTCAGTTTCCTCCCGACCGAGCAGAATATGTGCCATGGCTTGTATATGCTAGATAGTCCCCAAAGCACACGGACAAGACATTAAGTGATACGGAATCACACAGGGACAAGGTACTCTCTCTCCAGTTATCTATCTTCCGGCTGAGTCACAGCAAGAGTCTCCATTTAGTGCCAGTGTGTTTTCCACACTTGGTGGTCATCGCTCAGAACCAAAAGGGAGCAGAAGTTTGAGGCCCTGGCTGGGGAGATTTCTTTGTGTTCCCTCCCTCCCCTGACCTTAAAATTAAATATTTACATTCAGATACTGGTTAAGAGAAAACAAGCTGGACAGAAATCTACGGGGCAGGTGTGTAAGCACCTGTAAAACAGCCTGAACAGGTGATGGACCAGAGGGGCTTGTACTTGTCTTTTCAGGAGCATTACCACATGCAGGTGAAAGAAATACTGTGCCCCAAGAAACTGGGGCTCTTGTCTCGCCTGCTTGTCTGGCTAGTGCTGTACTAGAATAGCTACAGTTGATGCAATAAATGCAGAGGCTTTCTCCAGATTTGACACATACTCCATGTGAGCAGAAAATAATAGGAATCCTAGGCTCGTGAATGACCTCAATATATCAGTCGTCGAATCTTCTTGGACTTGAATCCTTATTGCACTCTAAAACTTGAATTTCAATTTGAATACTGATGCCATTTAAAATATTTAAATTTTATATTTTATACTGAAATATGGTTTACTTCGATTATAGGCCCATCATCTGACTTGGTATCACACCCTTGCTCTCATCAGTAATAGTAATTATTTACATAGAAAAAGATTCACAATTAAAAAAAAAGGCGACTGCGGCTTTTTACAGATCACTGATTGAAGTCATGGTCTCACAGAAAAAACACTACCCAAGAGTCACATACTGAAAAAAAAAAAAAAAAGCATGCTAGTTTTATTACTTGAGGGGGATTCTCAACTACTCCAACTAGTAGTATGAACTAGTTTAAGCTACTTATCTGCATTTATAAGTTTAAACTACTTATCTGCGTTTTTAGACAAATTATTAAGCACCTGTTGACAATAAATTTGTGCTGAAGACTGAGCCTGACCTTTGGTCTGGAAGAGCCTCATTCCTTCTTAAATCATATTACCAAAGAGAATGGGACATTGTATCTAGCTTGTATCTTTTTTTTTTTTTTTTTTTTTTTTGCAGCAAACTTGAGGAAGAAGAGAAGAGAAATAATGGCAAGGAAGAAAAGGAGAAAACTGAGCCTGAGAAAGTTAAGAGAGAAGCAGTAGAGGTAGTTCCTTCAGATGGTCGGAGCCACGTGCCCACCCCAGCCCCTCCACGCAAGGCTCCTGCCCTCCTCCTCAGCCCGGGGTCCTCAGTGACCCTGCAAGCTCAGGAGATATACTAGATCCTCATGGCTAAGAAGGTCCCTTATTCGTTCAGTTTATCCACCTCAGGTCTAATCTAGTTGCTTGTGCGCTTGAGAAGACAATCACCCTTTTCTCCACTGACCATATGAATAACAGCATCCTAGGAATGCCGCGTATACCGATGCCTAGCTTGTCTGAATGCAAACAGCAGAGGTAGATTTTAAACTTGGCTCCATACCTTTCTGATAAGGGTGATAGGATTTTCATCCGAGTTGGTTCTAAGATTTTTGGGAAAAGATGTGCGGACCTTAAAAGCCATCTTTGAGCCATGGGTCTGCATTCTGTAACATCTCACGTGACGACGATGGAGATGACACTGATGACAGCTATAGGCTATTCGCTACGTAGCTGCTACTGTGTGACATGTTGTACAACAATGTTATAAGTGAACTTTGTAGTGACTGTTCAAAGGTGAATATTATTAGTTGTATCTTATAGAACAGGAACTGGAGGCTTAGATAAAAAGGTAGAAAATGTATACATGTACATGTATATTTAACAACTGTATATATATATATATATATGTGCATGAGAGTTTATATATATGGATATGTGTGTGTATATACACACAATTAGTAATTTGAGACACAACAACTGAACCACAGGCGCTGGCTTTGAAGCCCATGATGCAGGCCACTTCCATTTGTGATGTTCCTGCAGGCCATGCCCCAAGGCTTCACTTCTCCTTTCCTTTACCCATATCTAAATTAGAAGAGCTCATTTCTTACTGCTCTCTCTGCTCTCATCTTTGAATGCCAATTTTGAAGCCTGGGCAACGAGGGATCCTTAACACACTGAATGAGGCCAGGGATCGAACCCGTGTCCTCATAGATGTTAGTCCGATTCGTTTCCGCTGAGCCACGACGGAAACTCCCAACTCCACCTTCTGTACGTCTTTCTTCCTACTCAGTCATGAGTGTCCATTCCCTCTAGCTGTCAAACTTCTGATCTTTCATGGCTCAGAATAAATACTTCTAGTTCCCTAAAGATTTTCCCCATTTATACCATATACTTAATAGCTCTATTATCTATTGTGCCAGTAACTCCTTTATTTCTCACCTTAGCACTTTCCAACTGTAACTTACAGATGCATCTGGGTATTTTCCTTAAAGACATTAATACCTATGTGCTCACTTTTTTTATGGTTTTTCTCTGACAAATTACCACAAATGACTTGTCTCAAACAGCACAAATTTACAGTCTTTTGATTCTTTAGGCTAGAACTCTGACACAGATCTCAAGGGGCTAAAGCAAAGGCTGGTAAGGCTGCCTTCCCTTCTGGCATCTCTAGGGCACAAACCTCTTTGCTTTTTCTAGTTTCGAGAGGCCGTCCATGTTCCTTGGCTCCTGGACCCTTTCCACTCTCTTCAAAGCCAACAACCTGCACCTCTAATTGCTCTTCCCTGGTCACATCTCCTTCTCACGCTCCCCTGTCTTACTCTTCCAGTTTTAACGACTGAGCCTTGTGATTTCATTGGGCTCACCAGGACAATCCAGGATCAGAGCCCCAGTTCAAGGTCCTGAACTTAATCACATCTGCAAAGTCCCCTGTGCCCTGTAACATTTCCACAGGTCCTGGATCTCAGGACTTGGAGAAATTTAGGTGCAGGAGCTACTATTCTGCCAGCCACACACTGCTTTACGAAAGGGACATTACTCTTCTTTGTATCTGTCACAGTGCCCAGCCCAGAAGATGTGAATTAAATGAAAGGTTTTATAATAAGTGACAGCAACCTTATATTTCAAATAATGGATGACCTAGGCCTCTGGAAAGCATCCTGACTAATAACGACCTTTTGCATCACCTGTTTATTTATTTAGTCCTTTTAGGGCCGTATCTGTGGTAATATGGAGGTTCCCAGGCTAGGGGTCTAATCAGAGCTACCGCTGCCAGCCTACGCCACAGCCACGGGAACGCAGGATTCCAGCCGCGCCTGCGACCTACACCACGGCTCGTGGCAACGCCGGATCCTTAACCCACTGAGCGAGGCCAGGGATCGAACCCACGTCCTCGTGGATACTAGTCAGGTTCTTTAACCACTGCGCCACGACGGGAACTCCTGCATCGCCTTTGTGATGCATCTGTTAGGACTGGGGCGTGATATCACAGTTTTCAAGGGGCTAACGTGAGGACGCATTCCAGTATTTAGTTACCTGATTCTTAAATCCTCTCCCATGTGGCAGGAGCTGTGCAGCGAATACCGTAACTACGTGAGGAACGGACGACTTCCTTGCACCAGAGAGAATGACCCCATCGAGGGCCCAGATGGGAAAATCCATGGCAACACCTGCTCCATGTGTGAGGCCTTCTTGTGAGTAGAGCTGCAGTCACTGCTCCTGCCGAGGAGAAGACAGGCTTGGGGTTTGGGGGCGGCGGTGAGAGAGGCGGTACTGGAGGTTTTCTCCAGGAGGCAGGCAGTGAAGGCTGCCTTCACATGGCCTTTGGGGATTTACGATTATAAAGCCACATCCTTAGCACTTTCTCTGCAGTGCTCTCCGGGCTCTGAAAGGTACTTGAATTGCTGTCAAGGGAGGACCACACCTCCCCCAGAGTTAATGGCTTGTAGGGCCTGGGGTTTCTGTTCTCTGCATGTGTGAGTCAAGTAATCCAAAGATGGAGTCACTGGGTGTTAACAAGGTGAAAATTTACTAACATCTAGTCAGTATTTTTAAGTATCCTATTTGCTTTCTGGGGAGAAAGATGGTATATTAGTTTTCCAAAAGAAAGAGGGCAGTGAAAACTGATTTACTGGCTTGCCGTGCCATGTGTGCCTAGGTGTGCGTTTACCTTCCTACTTCCCAGCCAAGCTGGGAGGGGTGTAGAAGCAATGGAATATTTCTGTCGAGAGAAACTTCCCCTTAGGATAACATGTGTTGGGTATAGGAATGATTCGTCCCCGCTCTGTTACAGCCAGCGAGAAGCAAAAGAAAAAGAAGCCGAATCCAGAACAAAAGCCAAGAGAGACGCTGAAAAGGTAGTTGTTCTGGAAGTTTCATACCACAATGAAAGGATGAGGTTTGCAGTTTCTCTTTAAAAATAACTCATGGGGAGTGCCCATTGTGACTCAGCAGAAACAAACCTGACTAGTATCCAGGAGGATGCGGGTTTGATCCCTGGCCTTGCTCAGTGGGTTAAGGATCCAGCATTGCCTGGAGCTGTGGTGTAGGTCACAGATATGCTCAGATCCCACGTTGCTGTGGCTGTAGTGCAGGCTGGCAGCTGCGGCTCCAATTCGACCCCTAGCCCTGGAACTTCCAGATGCGGTGGGTTCAGCCCTGAAAAACAAACAGACAAACAACCTCATGGAATCACTGGCAGCCTGTGTGACAGAACCTGAGGTTCATAAAGTCCAGGCAGTGACAAAATTTTCTTAAAGGGCTAGACAGCAGGTATTTTAGGTTGTGGCCACTCAGTCTTGTTATAACTACTCAACCCCACTCTTGTAAGCTCTCAAGCGGCCACGGAGAATATGCAAGCGAATGGGCATGGCCGTGTTCCAATAAAACTTTATTTACACAAAAAGGTGGTGGGCCAGATTCTGCTCACAGGTCATAGTTCGCAAACCCCTTGATTTACGCCATTGCCGTATTTTTAAGTGAAGATTTTAAAATCCAGAGAGAAGGAAGAACTTGCTTACAAAGGTAGTGGGGGTGTTGGTACCAGAACCTGTATCTTAAAAGTTCTCACAGTTATAAGGTGGAAACCTAAACCTGCAGACGCCAAATCTCTAGCATTATTCCCAACACGCTGTGAAGCTCTGATGAGTTCCTGTGTCTAAACCAGGTGGACTCCCTGCTTTACCATTCGCTATTTTGGGTGGGAGTATTTGGGGAAAAACAGAAAAGCAACTTTCCAAAATAATGTTTTCTTGGTTTCCAAAAGATCGGTTCGAGGTAGATTTTTCCAGGGGTGTGGTCATTTCCTTGCCCCTTCCAAGACTGGTCATACTGAAAACACTCTCTAAACACACATCACACTGGGAATTCTGTATGATTAGTTTGTTTACACACATATGTCCCACAATTGGGAGTCTGAATTTTAAAATAATGCGTAGTTAATATGATTTCCCTTTGGAACAGCTGCAAGAGACAGTTCTTCAGTAAGAGCCAGTTTCTGATTCTCATCAGCTACTACCCATAAACTGTCCTCTCAGATCCTGTATCTTTTGCAGAATAGGACCGCTTAGGGAACCTGGCAGTGAACCTGGAAGCAAAGCGAGGAGAAAAATTCCCTCTTGTCCTCACCGAGTTTCAACTTGAACTAAAAAAATACAGAAACAAGCAAACAAACAAACGAACCCACAGCTCAGTCCTAATTGTCACCAGTAATGATTTCTATGATTGTAGTTTGCTTACTCTATCTCAGTTCCTCAAGTAATTCTGAAGCTAGCATTTACTGAGTACCACCTATACTAGTCATTACCGATCCACAGACATACATTATCCTGTGTTATTCTCACGGTACAGCACCTATATTGACTATTAATGCATACTGGCCATTGTTACTGTAACTGTGTGGAATAGATACTATTATTATTTTCATTTTATAGATCAGGTAACACAGGCACCGAAAGGCAAGAACCCTTCACCCCAGACCTCCTAGTGGCAGATCAGAATTCTAACTCATATGCTATAGCTGCCAACATGTTAGTGCTTGTCCACCCTACCTGGAATATCATGTTACATTCTTCAGAAAAGGAGAAGAATTCACAGCGAAATATGGTGCAAGTGACTGAAACAGAATAACAAAAGTGTCCGGGGAGGTTTAGCTCTCGGAAGAGAACACAGGGAGGAGAAAAGGACAAGAAACCTTCCTTCGAATATCAGAAGGACCCTTGTATAGAGGAAAAATACCCTACATTTGTCTGAGTGAACTAAAATACCTTGGCATTGCCTATTGGTCTCAGGGAACACACTCTTTCCATTTGCAAGGATGTCTTAGAACAATAAAACCTTAATGGTAAGGCTCTTACAGGACTGATAAGAATTATTTTCTAAGCTCCCATCAAAATAGCGCTATGGCTCATTTGTGGGAATGACCCAGCAGGAACTTTGGAGTGAACTATGTGGAGGGTGACAGGCCCCTTATCCCTGCAGGTGTCCCAATGCAAATTAGATGACTTTCTGGCAGGCATGACATAAAGGGGACTGAGACACAGTATGGATGGCTGGACAAGATGACTGTTTAAGGTCTACCCAAACCTCTTCTTAAGTCCTCTGTGCTTAGGAGGAACTGAACACAATAAATGTCAGAAAGAAAAAGCCATAGGTCAATTTCTTTTTTCTTTTTTCCAGGAAATACTTAATGTAAGGACCCCAACAAAATAATTTCCAAGAAAATACCCAAGCTCTTGCCTTTTCTCCTCCCTTTAGGATGAATGCAGTGAATTCCGGAGCCTTCTGCAAAATGGAAATCTTTTCTGCACCCGAGAAAATGATCCTGTGCGTGGCCCAGATGGCAAGACCCACGGCAACAAGTGTGCCATGTGCAAAGCAGTCTTGTGAGTGCATAACGGAGCCCGTGCTGGGGGGCAGAGCTGGGTGGCAAAGAGCTGGGAAGACAATATACATGCTGTGTCCTTTCCTTACATCTGAAAGTAAGAAATCATCTGTGAAGCATTTTTAGGTGAATCTTTGCCTACAGAGGCTAAGATTCTCAATTCTAGATAGGAAACACCTGATGATTTCATTACTCTCCATTCCCCCTTAGTTCTGGGGTGGTACCTACCAATGGACCACACATCTTTCTTGATAAGATTTCTAAGTCCTTCGATTTCAGGTGGATTTCTTCTCTGGATTATCTTGTAAATCCCACTGGGAAGAATATACACACTATCAATCTAACTCCTCTACCTACGGTTTTGAAAATAATCACATTTTTAGGAAACAAAAAATAGCTTATTACAAAAAGTTTGGAAGGACACCTAAAATATCTGTTTTTCAATGGCCATTTACTTAACATCTACAGTGTATAACATACTGTTTATACAAAGATGAATGAAAGTCTTAGAAATCATATTGTTCACTAGGAATTAGACATAGTCGTAAATTAATATAATACAAAAGAGGAAGTGCTAAATTGAAAAATGATGGATACAGTGTGTTACGGTTCTTCAGGAAAAGCAAAGTTAACACAAAGCTTTACGGAGGGACAGAACTGCACCTTGGAATTTGGAAAACATGTGAACAGTACAGGAAGGAATGAGAAAAAGGGAAAGAAGGGAACATCAAAGCTAACAGTTAGAATTAAGAAAACTGTAGTCTATGCGTAAAAGAGCAAGTCATTTAGTGTAGTTAGAACTTACCTCCTTCACCAACTCTGAACGCCCGATCACGGATTCTGAAGCCAGTCCTGCCTATAGTGGCAAGCTGCTAAAATGTTTCAGTTCGGAGAGTAAGTGGCATAAACGTGGTTCCTTTAGGAAGATTCCTGTGTCAGCAGTGAAAGGGAGAAAGAGAAGGAAAGGGCCTCATTCAGAATGCTGCTGGTGGTAGTGAAGGATGATAACCCAAGGAGCGGTGACGAGGGCAAGGAGCTGGCACAGAAGGTGCGGGGGTCAGCGCCGGAGCCGCGGGGAAGGTGTGATCAGTGCTGTGTGGCGGCAGCTACGTGAGCGGGCGCCGCGAGGGGCGGCTCCGATGTTCGGTTCTTCGTGACGGACAGAGTGTCCTGAACATGAGGTCTTTGAGAGAAATCCAGCTGGAGATTCGCATGAAAGCATTGATGAAATGCTAATGAAGTGCTCACCTAGGCTTGCCTGTGGTTGTGTGAACGGTGGTTTGCTTCTACTGCAATGAGCTTTTCGAGGCAAAAGGACTCCACGGAATTCATCCCTCTATTTTCAAAGACGAGGACCTGCGATGTACCAATGTTCAGTCAGGGCTAGTGAATTCCACACAGACCGCATGTCATCTTTCACTATGGGGGACTCTCAGAAGCGTGTGCCGCTCCCTGTAATCTGTTATTCCCCACTTCCCACTTTCTAATTTCCAGTCAGAAAGAAGACGAAGAAAGAAAGAGAAAAGAAGGGGACGATCTGAGAAATGCTGCCGGGCGCGGTCCCAGCGCTGGAGGAGGAGAGAAAGCCCAGGTGAGAGCGGGCTCGGCGCACTGACAGCGGCACATGGCAGAGCAGTAAAAGGCGGAGAATGTACGTAGGGCTGAGTTTGAAAGCATCTTTAGAAGGCTAGGCGGTTTTCCCTTTAAGACTGTAGGGTAATATCTGAGCAGTTCTTAGTTCCCCCAGGGTTCATATTGACTTCTTTAACCTCGGAATAATGAACAAGATGACCCGACCCTGCTCTCCTGACTCCGCTTTTACCATCGAGCTTTCGGGCCAGTAACTGACCCTAGGAGAGCAGGTGACAGCAGGTGGAGGCGGTCTGTGTCAGCACCAAGCGCTCTTCATTTCCTCGTATTTTTCTCTCTCCCTGAAGGGACCTCTTTTTAGAGGCTTATTTTCTCTTGTTCCAAGGCAGGTAACACGGTGAAAGAGAAAAATCTTAAGTGAGATAGTCCTGGGTAAGGCCCTGCCTTTGCCAGCTGGACTTGTGAAGCGGTGAACAAATCACCTCACTGCACTCTGGTTTCTCCTCCTTGGCAGCACTCTCAGAGGGATATGCTAAAATAATCGAGGCAAGTGTGAGCACATTTCCTGAGTCACTTCTGAGTGTCAGCATGACAGTGTCGCGTGTGAGCCCGACCTCGGGCACGGGAACACAACTGTCACGGCCACCTTACCTCTGTCCTTAGGGCCGGGGCTAGCAAGCCCATCCCTTTCCAGCATACGACACAGGCCTAGCATTTGCTTTTGATGAATTTCTCTTTTGGGAGGCTGAGTTCTTACTCTCAAGCAACAGACTTAAGACCCTTTATCTGTCTTCTCCATAATTTTCTCAAGCCTGTCTTCCTTCTCCCCCAGCAATTCTTTCTCTATCTACACCAGGAGTTGGCAGATTATTTTTTTCCATAAAAGTCCAGATAGCAAGTATTTTAATCATTGTGGGTGATAAGGTCTCTGCTGCAACTATTCAACTCTGCTGCTGTTGTGGGAAAGCAGACATATATAATACTTAAATGAATGAAGTGAGAAAAAGTATATACGTGTGACTGGGTCACTTTGCTGTGCAGGAGAAACTGACAGAACATTGTAAAATCAACTATAATAGAAAAAATTAAAATCTTACAAAAAATGAATGAGGGTGTGTTTCAAGATATATATATATATATATATATATATATTTATTTATTTATCTTACGTATCTTCAATATGTAAGAACAGACAGCAGGACAGATAAGTCCTGTAGGGTATAGTTTGCTGGCCCGGACCTATATGAGGAAATCCCAGCCAGCTTTATGATTTCCCTGTGTAGAATCTTACAAGAAACATTATTACCCATGGCAGTTGGCCTCGTAGAAGCTTGTTGATTCCAGCCCTTCTTCCGTGTAAGACAGCAACCCTACGTGTTAGACCCCTTGTAAGAGGAGAGAGCCAAGAGCTTCTTACTCAGATTATTTAACAAACTTAATAACAACAAGTCACCCAGGAGGCCTCCTGTGCTCTCTCTTTTTAGGACCAGTGTGCCGAGTATCGGGAAAAAATGAAAAATGGAAAACTGAGCTGTACTCGAGAGAGGGATCCTGTGCGTGACGCAGATGGCAAATCGTACAACAACAAGTGCATCATGTGTAAAGAGAAACTGTGAGTGCTTTTCTCAAACTGCATGTCTAAAAGATAGCCATCTTCCTCCCGAATGCATGGCTCTCATTTACATATAACTCCCTTGGTGAAATGTACCCTTTATGTCGATGCTCGTGTAGCATCTGTTTTTCTTGCATCCTCTAAGGAGCAATGAGCACTAGTGAGGGCAGCCATCAGTGACTGATTCCTACTCTATTTTCTATCATAATTCTGTGAGCTGAGTCATCAGGGTAGATAATTACTTTTTAGAACATATCACGCCTAAGTCCTAGGGAGGGTTTGGGATGGTCATTTGGAAGAGTTGACCAGCAGAGTTTAAAAGAGTTGCCTCTTGTCATGTGTATGGGGCACACCTGCTGCGTAATCCAGGATTTGTTCCTTCAGTGTTTTGGGGGTGGTGGTGAATGGTACTCATGGCAGTGTTTGATGATCCAAATGATTGAATTCTGCCACTCCTTCTTCTTTTTTGCCTTTTTAGGGCTGCACCCACAGCATATGGAGGTTCCCAGGCTAGGGATCAAATTGGAACTGCAGCCACCTACCTATACCACAGCCACAGCAACGCAGGATCCGAGCCACGTCTGTGACCTACATCACAGCTCATGACAATGCCAGATCCTAACCCACTGAGGGAGGCCAGGGATCGAACCTGCGTCCTCAGCGATACTAGTCAGATTCATTTCCACTAAGCCAAGACAGGAATGCCTAAGCCGCCTCTGATTGTGTTACTGGGGGCAAGTAACACAACTGCTGTTGGTCTTCTCTGTGCACTGAGGTAGTTTTCTAGGTGACCGTGATGGGTACTCAGAATGCTAAAATTTGATGCATGTCTCACAACACTATTAATTACTGTATTTAATTGATATATGTTCAATAAGTAGATAACGCTTATTTTTTTTTGTAAAAAAAAAAAAAATCACCATCTAGTGGTAGTACAGGCCATATGATAAAATCTAACCCAAATGCTGCATTTTACAGATGAGAAAAGTTATTTTTTTCCCCTGCTTTTTAGGGCCACATCTGTGGCATATGGAAGTTCCTAGGCTAGGGGTCGAATTGGCGGAGCTACAGCTGCTGGCCTACGCCACAGCCATAGCAAAGCGGGATCTGTGCCATGTCTGTGACCTATACCTCAGCTTGTGGTAACCCCGGATCCCAGACCCACACCCTCATGTTTACCAGCTGGGTTCATTACCATTGAGCCAGAATGGGAACTCCAAGAAAAACTGATTGTTTTTTAAGTATAAGATCTCATGAGGGAGTGACTTCAGAGATGAATCTAGAATCTGGTTCTTCTGAACACCAGCCTAGTATTTATTCTACATGATAAAAAAATTCTTTAATAGAAGCAGTGTGGCAGAGTGGGGTAGTGCTGGTGCTTCAGCCTCAGGTGGTGATTTCAGCTTCATGGTCCTGAACAGGTCATTTCACTTCCCTAGGCTTCAATCTGCTCACATTATAACGGGGGTGGGACAGCTTCAACCACAGCAGTCACATCGTGTTTCTTTTGAAAGTTAAATGAGGGTTCCCATTGTAGCTTAGTGGAAATGAGTCTGATCAATATCCATGAGGATGTGGGTTCGATCCCTGGCTTCGCTCAGTGGGTTAAGGTTCTGGCATTGCTGTGAGCTGCAGTGCAGGTCACAGATGTGGCTCGGATCCCACATTGCTGTGGCTATGGTGTAGGCCAGCAGCTGTAGCTCCGACTTGACCCCTAGCCTTGGAAACTCCATACGCCAAGGGTATGGCCCTAAAAAGCAAAAAGAAAATTAAATGAGAACCATGTGAAACTCTTAGCACAGTCCTAACACAAAGCTGGTGCACAATAAATGTGAATGGTGACTATCAGCACTGTCATTAGTGTTCAGTAAATAATACGTGTCACCAATAGCAATACAGTAACGACCAATCCTATGATCTCTGACACTTCACTGTGTTGCCCCCTTTCACACCTCATACTTTGTAGATACAACTGTAATTGAGATAGCTCTTCACATATGACTGTTTTCTTTTTTAAAAATAAATAAATCTTATTGGAGTATAGTTGACAACAAGTATATTAGTTTCAGGTATACAGCAAAGTCATATGTATATATGACATACGTCATATGTATACACACACACATATACACACACATGCACATATATATACATGCCTTGTGAGATTCTTTTCCCATATAGGTTATGACACAGTACTGAGATTTCCTTGTGCTATACGGTAGGTCCTTGTTACTTACCTATTTTACATACAGCAGTATATATATGTCAGTGCCACCCCCTAATTTATCCCCCTCCTTGTTCCCTTTTGGTAAACCATAAATTTGGTTTCAAAATCTGTGAGTCTGTTTCTGTTTTGTAAGTTCTTTTGTATCACTTTATTAGATTCCACATATTAGTGATCTCATATGATATTTGTCTTTCTCTAACTTACCTCACGTAGTATGTTAATTTCTAGGTCCACCCTTGTTGCTGTAAATGGCATTATTTCACTCTTTTTTATGGCTAAGTAATACTCCACATATGACTGTTTCTTTCTGCATCACACATTAATAGTGGATCATTTTATGAAGGAACAAATGATGATTCTCAGATGCAAAAAATTATCAAGATAAAACTTTGCTGACACAATCCATGCCATCTATGTTATAAGATACTTACTTGGATCGTTTAACGAAAAACAGCATAAATGAAATATATTTTATAATCTTTGAAACCTATTCATCTGATAATAAATGGTTTTTGGCTGCCTTCACAGACAAGTACTCTTCAAGTGAACAAGACAAAGTCCCTGCCATATGGAACTGTACTATATAATATAGGGAAGACAAGTGTAAAAATGGCCATACTACCCAAAGAAATCTACAGATTCAATGCAATCCCTAAAAATTACCCATGACATTTTTCACAGAACTAGAACAAACAATCTAAAATTTTATATGGAACTACAACAGACCCAGAATTGCCAAGGCAATCCTGAGGAACAAAAACCAAGCAGGAGGCATAACTCTCCCAAGACTTCAGGCAATATTACAAAGCCACAGTAATCAAGACAGTGTGCTACTGGTACCAAAACAGACATACAGACCAATGAAGCAGAACAGAGAACGCAGAAATAAATCCAGACACCTATGCTCAATTAGTCTTTGACAAAGGAGGCAAGAATATAAAATGGGAAAAAGTCTTTTCAGCAAGTGGTGCTGGGAAACCTGGATAGCTGCATGCAAATCAATGAAACTGGAACACATCCTCACAACATGCACAAAAATAAACTCAAAATGGCCTAAAGACTAAAATGTAAGACAAGACACCATCAAACTCCTAGAAGAGAACATAGGCAAAACATACTCTGACATCAGCCTTACAAATGTCTTCTCAGGTCAGTCTCCCAAAGCAACAGAAATAAAAGCAAAAATAAATCAATGGCATCTAATCCAACGGACAAGCTTTTGCACAGCAAAGGAAACCATAAAAAAAAAAAGACAACTTATAGAATGGGAGAAAATAGTTTCAAACAATGCAACTGACAAGGGCTTAATCTCTAAAATATAAAAAAAACTGATAAAACTCAACAGCAAAAAAGCCAACAACCCAATGGAAAAATGGGCAAAAGACCTGAATAGACATTTCTCCAAAGAAGATATACAGATGGCCAACAAGCACATGAAAAAAATGCTCAACATCACTGATGATTAGAGAAATGCAGATCAAAACTACCATGAGATACCACCTCCCACCAGTCAGAATGGCCATCATTAATAAGTCCACAAACAACAAATGCTGGTGTAGAGAAAAGGGAACCCTCCTGCACTGTTGGTGGGAATGTCAATTGGTACAACCACTATGGAAAATAGTATGGAGCTACCATAGAAAACCATACGTAGAAGTACCATATGACCCAGCAATCCCACTCCTGGGCATGTATCTGGACAAAACTTTCCTTGAAAAAGCCACATGCACCCGCATGTTCACAGCAGCACTATTCACAACAGCCAAGACGTGGAAACAACCTAAATGTCCATCGACAGATGAATGGATTAAGAAGATGTATATATACACAATGGAATACTACTCAGCCATTAAAAAGAACAAAATAATGCCATTTGCAGCAACATGGATAGAAATAGAGACTCTCATACTAAGTGACGTAAGTCAGAGAGACAAAGACAAATACCACATGATAGCACTTACATTTGGAATCTAATATATGGCACAAATGGACCTTTCCACAGAAAATAAAATCATGGACATGGAGAACAGACTTGTAGGTTGCCAAGGGGGAGGGGGAGGGAATGGGCTAGACTGGAAATTTGGGGTTAATAGATGCAAACTATTGCCTCTGGAATGGATAAGCAATGAGATCCTGCTGTATAGCACTGGGAACTATATCTAGTCGCTTATGATGGATAAGTATAATGAGAGAAAAAAGAATGTACACATGCATGTGTAAATGGGTCACCTTGCTGTACAGTAGAAAAGTGACAGACCACTGTAAACCAGCTATAATGGAAAAAATAAAAATTATTATATAATAAAAAAATAATAAAGGGAAGACAGATTATAAACAAAGAAGCAAAAAGCTACCTAACACAAGACCGGGTGTTGGTAAGAAAAATAAAGCAAAGTGGAGTTCCTGTTGTGGCTCAGTGGGTTATGAACCAGACTGGTATCCATGAGGATGTGGGTTCCCTGGCCTCGCTCAGTGGGTTGAGGGTCCAGCATTGCTTCAAGCTGCCGTGTGGGTTGAAGACGCAGCTCAGATCCTGCATTGCTGTGGCTGTGCTGTAGGCGGGCAGCCGCAGCTCCAATTCAAGCCCAGAACTTCCATATGCCATAAGTACAGCCCTAAAAAGCAAAAAAAAAAAAACCAAAAAAACAAAAACGGGGGGGGGGAGGCAGAGTAAGGTAGTACAAGGGGATTGAGGTGCTGTTTTTATTTAACGTGTTCTAAGAAGGCCTGACATGTGAGGGAGACCTGTAAAGCGGGTATGAAATGAGCCCGCTGGCCGTCTGCAGGAAGGAAGTGATAAGCAGAGCTGGAGCCAATGCAAAGTTCTAAAGACAGATAAGAAATTCACAAACTCTAAAAAAGATAGGGGTCTGCTACGTCTTGGATCACTGCATGAAAAGTTGTGGAAATTAATGTGGAGAGAATATATGAGGCTTTTTTAGGTCAAGAAAAGGACACTGGAGTTTACTCTATGTGTGATGTGAGGCCACTAAGATTTCTGAGCAGAGCTGTGACTTGAATTCCACCAGACAATCAGTATAGGTGTTCTTTCTTTGCTAATATTTTATTAAAATTTCATGACTTTACATTTGTCTGAATCTTCAAGATATATTTACGACCACTTCTCTATTTCTTACATATGAAAAGACAGTTCCGTAAAAAACACAGATGCGCGCACATTATATACATTCATACACATTTGTTTTATGTATAAAGCCAAATGAAACTTTGAAAGAGAAATATGTGTACCATGGCTTTGCATATTTGGAACTTAGGCCAACTGCATCAGAATCACATGGCTTGCTTCTTACTAATCAGGGCTAAATCCCAATGTAAACCCTGTCAATAAAACTGCTGGGGTGACAGTATGTCTGATCTTTAAAAACCTCCCAGGTGAGGAGTTCCCACTGTGGCACAGCAGGCTGAGGCTCCAGCATTGCCTTTGCAGCGGCTCGGTTCACTCCATATGCCATGGGTACAGCCAAATAAAATGAAATCTCATGGGTGATTCTTAATGTACATGAATATTTAGTCACTAGTGGTATAAATATTTTATCAGAGGTTAAAGAGAAAAAAAACAAAACAGAAAAAAAATTACGATCCTAAGGCACTTTCCATATCAATTGTCTTCTTTCTATCTTGGGCCCCATATTTTAAGAAATAATATTATAATGGATTCACCTTCAAATCAAGGAACAAAGATGATAAATTGGTAGGGAATTAAAACCACAGCTTATGATGAAAAGGTGAAAGAACGGGGGAAGCTGGACTTGGAGACCTGAAAGGTCTTTAAATATCTGAGGGATTAATATCAGGAAGAGCTAATGGATTCAGCAGGCTGCCTCTGCATTGTCTTGAGAAAGTGAAGTTAAGACGAACCGAGGAAAGTTATAGGAGATACAGCTGGATACAAATAAAGGAGACTCTGAGACTACTTGAGCTGATCCACCTAGAATATCTGCCTTGAAATGAAGGAGCTCTTAACAAGCAATGCAACTGTCCATCTCTGAGAAGGCAGAAATTCTCGGTGAGGGAGGTGATTTAGGATACCTAAATCCTGAGGCCCCTCCGGTCCACACCTGAGTGTGTGGTGTTAGAAAGATGACTACTGACTCTCTTCTCTTCCAGGCAAAAAGAAGCTGAGGGAAAAAATAAGCATTCCGACTACAGATCAAACGGGACCGAATCAGCATCCGGAAAGGTGAATCATTCACTAGGTTTTGTCAAGAATGGTCTTTCCAAGTCATTACTTGACTGTCAAAAATGTGGCAGCAGAGTGTCAATGGTGCCAGTCAAGATCTTGCCCTTAGAAGGTCAGAGGTCATCCTCAAGTGAATATCACTGATAACTTGTTTAGTATAGCTATTTAACGCCAAATGGAAATCTTTCAGTCTATTAACACTTTACAAATCACTTTTATTAAAAAAAGGGATTATTTAATTATCTCAACAACCTAGTCATATAAATTTTTTTTCACCATCGTTTTATAGATGAGGAAAATGAAGTTTAGCTGCTATAATAAATTGCTACCAACAGTGACTTAAAACAACCCAAGGAGTTCCCATGGTGGTACAGCGGAAATGCATCCAACTAGTAGCCATGAGGTTTCAGGTTCAATCCCTGGCCTCGCTCAGTGGGTTAAGGATCCAGCATTGCTGTGAGCTGTGGTGTAGGTAGCAGATGTGGCTCAGGTCCTGTGTTGCTGTGGCTGTGGCGCAGGCTGGCAGCTACAGCTCTGATTAGACCCCTAGCTTGGGAACCTCCATATGCTGCGGGTGCATCCCTAAAAAGCAAAAAACAACCCAAATTCATTATCATTCATTTCTGGAGTTTAAAAGTCCTAAATGGGTTAAGGCCAAGGTGTCGTTAGGGCTGCTTTCCCTTGTGGAGGGCCTGGGGACGATCTGTTTCTTTGCCTTTTTTTTTTCCACTTCCAGAAGCACCTGCATTCCTGGGTTGGTCGCCATCTTTAACGTCAGCAGAGGCCAGCTGAATTTTTTTTACCCTCCATCACTCCGCACTGGTCTTCCTGCCTTCCCGGTCGCCTCATAAGAACCTTTGTGACCTCCTTTCCTGAATTTCCCTGGGCCCAGCCAGATAATCCAGGATGATCTGTCCACTCTAAAGTCAGCGGGTTAGCAACCTGTGTTCCATCTTCAGTCTTAATTCCCCCTTGCCATGTAAGACTACACACTGGCAGGTTCTAGGAATTAGAGCAAGGACACCTTTGCAGTCTATTATTCGACAGCCTCCCAGAGCTATAGAATAAGTGGCTGCCTGACTCCTGAGTCAAATCTTCAAATTTTCAGGCTCAAATGCGATGTGGAAAGAGCCATTCCCAATCTAATCTTTCGTTCTTTTCAGGATATATGTGACGAGTTTAGAAGTCAAATGGAAAACGGAAAACTTATTTGCACCCGAGAAAGCGACCCTGTCCGGGGTCCAGATGGCAAGACACATGGCAATAAGTGTGCTATGTGTAAGGAGAAACTGTGAGTATTGTTCAAAAAGAGGCCTTAATTGTGAGTCTCAAATCATCATTTTTCATCGGTTTAAGAGAGAGACAAATTTTTTTTTTTTTTTTTTTTTGTCTTTCTGCATTATCTAGGGCCGCACCCGTGGCATATAGAGGTTCCCAGGCTAGGGGTCTAACAGGAGCTGTAGCTGCGGGCCTTCGCCACAGCCTCAGCAACGCGGGATCCGAGCCGCGTCTGCAACCTACACCACAGCTCACGGCAATGCCGGATCCTTAACCCACTGAGCAAGGCTAGGGATCGAACCCGCAACCTCATGGTTCCTAGTTGGATTCGTTAACCACTGAGCCACGACGGGAACTCCAGAAAGTGACAATTTTTTTAAAGCGTACCCGGGAAATGATGGTTTATGTGCTTTGGTTGAAACATTTCTTCCCATTTTTTTCTTCAAGGGAAAGGGAAGCAGCTGAAAAGAAGAAAGAGGAGGATGACAGGAGAAACACAAATAAAAATAACAATGAAAAACAGGTAATATAGGTTAGAGAAGCTTATACTGAAATGTGGATGGTTGGCTGTACTATTAATTCATTCAACACAATGTATTGAATATGCCTCCTCTGTCCCTGTCACTGTGGATATAATGATAAACAAGAAAGACTTGGCCAGGGCTTCAAAGAAACAGCATGGAATTCAATGCCCTATGAACGACTCTGATGCAATTACCACACATTTGTAGGAAGAGTGGCCACTAAAAATATTGCCATTTGGCGAAATTTTTTTCTGAAGTTTTAAAACAAATGAGCCAAGAGATGCCAAAATGACTAACAAGAAAGCAAGTTATCCAAAGCTTGGAGCACCAGATGGTAAATCCTTGACTTGGCATTCTAGTGCCATCTTGTGTTCACTCCGGGGTCTTAAAAATAATGTTCGTCACTACAACCCCGACCCGTAGACTATGACACAGCACTGTCTCTTCAAATCTATCTCTGGACTGCGGTTAGAAAAGTGAAATAGTGAAATTTCCCCACTAGCGAGGCAACTTTTCATTAGTTCTACCCTGACTAAACAAAATAAAGCATTAATGGTAATGATCATTTTTGAAAACTATGCTGGGAACATCTGTTATACACTTCGGTAGATGGCTATCTTTGGGAAAAGACTTCATTGAGCAACTGCAAATGATCTCAAACAGCTATCCTAATTTTGGTCAGTTTTTAAGATATCTGTTTGAGGAATTTCAAACAAAAAAAAATCTCCATGTATGTGATGAACAGAAAATAGCCAGCGATTTTGTGTGTGTGTAGCAAAAAAGAAAGCTAAGTTTCACCTACTTGTGCCGAGTTAAATAAGCTTTATAAAGTGCATGCACCATATTTAAAATTGCCCCAAATCTATCCAGTAGGTGGTATGGTTCAATTGTACAGTTGAGAAAAACTACTCAGAGAAGTTAACACACTAACGAATAGAAGAGCCAGAAATTTGCACCCATGAAGCACAGATTGCAATACAGGCAGATGGGTGCTATTGTAAATATACATAGGTAATATGTGGGGTATGCGGAAGAAGAAAAATAATTCTTGTAACTTTTAAAAATGATGGCTATGAGACATTTACTGTGTTGATCAAGTATTTAATTCCAGAGAACTGTTAAAATGCTGCAGATAAAAGGAGAGCTGGAGTTGCTCATGGGTATCACAATTTAAAGGAGGTAGGATAACCACAGTGCAGGTTACTGGCAGTGTTTTTTAAAGTAATCTTCCCATATCTCTACTGTGGCCCTTTGGGCTTAAAGAAAGTTTAAGCAAAACGTCTATGGATGTCCACAAATTTCAAAAAAGGTCAAATCCCGTTAACCCAGTTTCACTGCCTTCTTTTCAAGGTTCTTTTATTATTATTATTATTATTATTATTCTCTCCATGTAAAGGCAAAAGAATCAAGAAGTATAGCCTGGTTGTTAGCAGGTTTCTTATCACTGTTCCAACACTGGTTTTAATTACATAATCTGAGCCTTATTTTTCTCATCTGTAAAATGGGGATAATGAGAGTTTCTCTTATGGGGATAAGGAGGGTTTATCTTACAGGTTTTTTAATAACAATCAAAGATCCATTATAGCATACAACAAAGTGCTTAGAATATAATACTGACCGGATTAAAATTTTTAAAAAATTTTGTTCTTGAGGGATGAAGCTAAAACTTTACATGTTTCTATGTCTTGCAAAAGAATGTCTTTCAGTTAATTCCAAAGCTTTTTATGTGTGGAGTGATAAATAGAGGTCCAGGGGGACAGGTTTGGGTTCAGCCTGATGAACACCGTGTAGACAGCATGTGCTGCCTTCGGTGGCAGTGAAATGCCACTGGGGCAAGACAGATGTTTCAGAGCGATGCTATGGAGAAGACTCAAACTTCGCAAGCAGATCCTGAATGCAGTGCTTTTAAACATACTCCGTCTCTAAAAGTTTAGCTTCTCTAGGTTTTTCTTTTCCTCCTAAAGTGTGATGAGTTGGTATCTAACCAGCCTATCATGATTTCAGTTTTACAGATCAGACTACTACAGTGAGATCTTTTTTGTTCCTCTTGGCAGGATCAGTGTCATGAATTCCGGAACATGGTGAAAGACGGAAAGCTTATCTGCACCAGAGAAAACAACCCCGTTCGAGGTCCAGATGGCAAGATGCACGTCAACAAGTGTGCCATGTGTCAGAGCATCTTGTAAGTATAGAGGTTTAAGGATCAGTGTGATGAGTTGTACCTGTTTGCCAGAAAATAGTTCCTTTTAATTTAGAGCTTAAGGCATTTGGCATCACATGTTAAAAACACAGTAACAGTCCTCGCTTGAGAAGAGAAGAGTAAGTTTCCAAAGCAATTCCATTAGGAATTTTCATTTTGATGCTGACAACATAATCATACCTGGAGCATCTGGGATAGGAAGACAGCTGTTGGATCATCACAAAACCACTGACCTTCAAAGGGGAAGCTTCTCAGAGAAATAACATGGGACAGGCCAGTTCACTCTGCAGAGCCTCAGTTTCAAGTGTATATAAAGAGAGTAATAACTATACAATATAGTTTTCTAGGGATTCAAGAGTATAATATTTTTAAAGTGTTATAAACTGTAAAGCATGATAACTATGTAAAGAAAAATCAATACTGCAGAGTTGCACTGTAATTTAATGAGAAAATAAAAATAAGAAAGGAAGCAACTTTATATGAGAGCCGTAAATATATCCTATTAAGGAAAAAAAAAAGGATGGCCTTTTAAATTTATGTCATTCTGGATGACAGAATAGTAACTGGCTCTATAAAAGTCGATAGCATTTTCACAAATATATTATACAAATGCCAACTATCAGAACTCATTAGCTTAAAAAAGTATCTTAGATTTAGGTATTTTTATAGATACGAGAAAAGTGTTACTTTATATAGGCAAGGTCATCACCAAATCTATGAGTAAAACTGTTATCAACAAAACTTCTGTAAAAAGGGGTTGAGTCACTAATTCTTTTTTTTTTTTTTAATGTAAGTGACATGATCATAACCGTGTTTTTACTTTATTTTATTTTTGCTTTTTAGGGCCACACTGGCATATGGAAGTTCCCAGGCCAAAGGTCAAATCAGAGCCACAGCCACAGGCCTACGCCACAGCCACAGCAATGCCAAATCCGAGCCACTCTGTGACCTACACCACAGCTCACGGCAATGCTGGATCATTAACCCACTGAGCGGGACCAGGGATCAAGCCCGCATCCTCATGGACACTAATCGGATTTTAACCTGCTGAGCCACAATGGGAACTCTGCTAATTCTTTGTTTAGACATTTCTGTCGCTTCCTGAAATCCTTATGGAGGAACAAAAGAGATTCCTGATCTCCTAGACTTAAGAGTAGAACTTTGCCATATTCTATAATGTTTGGCTTGATGCCTTTAAACTTGAATAATCATTACTTTTTAAATCTATTTGACGCACAAAACACTAGTTGGTTCTTGTTCACTCCCTCATTTGAATTTGTGGCAATAAAATGGTTATCTATGGTAATCAAAGAAAAAGAAAAAGAAAAAGTGTTAGATATTCTAATGTTTAGAATTGGAGAAATACTTGGTTAAAAAATTCATAACTTGGAAAAACTCCCTATCGTTTCTTTCAAATTCTGCAGTGAGCGAGAAGCTAATGAAAGAAAAAAGAATGAAGAAGAAAAATCAAGTACCAAGCTGTCAAATGATGCAAAGGTTATTTCTTTAAAGATATGAAGATAATTGTTTTACTTTTCATCTTCAGATTCTTTTCCTCCACTTTTTGGATAATAAAGTTGCTGATCTTCTGCTTCAAAGAAAATTAATTTTGCCAATATTGTCACTTCGGGTTATAATAAGATTATTTTCTGCCTTTGAGATTTAATGTTTTTCTCAGTTTTATATGGAATTTTCCTGCAGTGTGTACTGATTACTGCTTTAGTCTCTCCTCTTTGGAAAATGTGGACTGAAAGAAAGGGGCAAATTCTTCACCACATCAACTGCATGCTTCTGTCTGACACTTTAAATGTGAAATAAGGCTTCAGGCAGCTGGTTGACATTGATTTTAACAATTCAGGTAACATAAACTAGTCTCAAAGCCTCCTCTTTGGAGTCTCTCCTTGATGTCTTTTTCCTATTTTCTCCAGATGGTTTTCTGGGCAACAACAAATCAACAGCACGCACGCATGATGCTACCTTTTCTATTTACTTTTCAAGATCACAAAGAAGACATCTTCAATCAGTCTTAACAGTGATAATCATATTTTTAGAGTTAGACTCCTGTGATATTGTCCTTCGGTCAGGAGAACACCTAGTGTGGGAAATGGGGGCAGGAAGGATTGATGAAAAGGGCAAGGAAGACAAGGAGGTCCACCAAGTGCCATTTTGTATTTCCCTGTGTTTCCAGGACTAGTGCAGAGAAGTTTGGAATGAAGTGGAGGATGGAAAGGTCAGACAGTCTGGGTGTCCCTTGGCCTCCACTGCCAGAATAAGTGCAGTGAGTCTGAACCAAGAGCCAAGAGAGGACTTCCTAAAACCAAGTTTGAGAAAACCACCAAGCCAAGAAGGGAAAAAGCCATGCCCACTTCCCCTTTCTCATTTTCTAGGATGAGTGCAGTAACTTTCAGGAGTATATGAGGAATAAGGAGCTCACGTGCACCCAAGAGAATGATCCCGTGCATGGTGCTGATGGAAAGTTATATCAAAATAAGTGCTACATGTGCAGAGCTGTCCTGTGAGTAAGAGGATTCTGGGACCCCTTCAGCTGGAGGGTGAACTGCATTTTTTTTAGAGACTGTTGATTAAATACTCGTGTGCTCATGGATTCATGGGGCCTTAAGCTAAGTCTTTAGATGCAAGACTCTTTTCTTTTTTTTCTTTTGCATTTTAGGGCCACACCTGTGGCATATGGAGGTTCCCAGGTAGGGGTTGAATCGGAGCTATAGATACTGGCCTATGCCATAGCCACAGCAATGCCAGATCGGGGTCGAATCGGAACTACAGATACTGGCCTATGCCATAGCCACAGCAATGCCAGATCGGAGTCGAATCGGAACTACAGATACTGGCCTATGCCATAGCCACAGCAATGCCAGATCAGGGTCGAATCGGAACTATAAATACTGGCCTATGCCATAGCCACAGCAATGCCAGATCAGAGTCGCGTCTGCAACCTACACCACGGCTCAGGGCAACACTGGATCTTTAACCCATTGAGCAAGGCCAGGGATCGAACCCGCAATCTCATGGTTCCTAGTAGGATTCATTAATTGCTGCGCCACTACAGGAACTCCTAGATGCAAGACTCTTAAGTTGAGAACATCTGATATAGGAGAAAGAACACCTGAAGATAGGAAATTCAGACTTAAGTTCTAACCATGATACTTATCAGCCATGTCACTTAGAGATTTTTATACATCAAAATATATGAAGTCAGACTCTCCAGAGCTAAGGAATTTGTTTTTTAGAAAGGGTTTCTAGGTTATGCTGATAAATAACCATATTTGGTGACCAGTGGACATGGCAGATGATGATGATGGCAATGATTCAGTTGTGAAAGACACACTATGAACAAAATAATAAAAATCAGTATTTTTTTAGCCTCTCATGGTATGTTCCTTGAGGTAAGAATTACCATATTACCTTCTTTTTATGCTCTAGAAATCTAAGTCCAAGGAATTTAAAAAACCTGTCCAAGGTTGCACACGTATTAAGTGTTGGGAGTGCCAAGCCAGCTCCTAGCTGTGTATTTTTCTTACTATGCCATTTGGGTCACTATCTATCTCATTCCATGTTCTGTGGGGCCATCCTATTTTATTAGGACTGTTTAACTTCCCGCTGGAAGTTAAAGGAGCTAGTCTTTGTGGGTGTAGATTTAAAATACCTTTGTCTTCTTCTCTAGTCAAAAAGAAGCTTTGGAAATGACAAAAATGCCAACAGAGCCATCCCCCATTAGCTCTTCTGAAGAAGAAAGCCCAGATTCCTCCATTTCTTCTCTGGTAAAAATGACTATTTCTAAGAGGTCACTTAATAATTTAATTCCCTTATTTGGGGGGGGGGGGGCTGCAGGGCCTGTGGCCACTTGCCCTGCATAAACCTCAGTCGTGTGAAGTTCTGGGAAAACTGAGTTAGTCGGTCCTTCGAGGAGTAAATGGAGTTCATGCTTAGGAAGAGTGCCAGGATGACTTACTGGTGCGTCACTCTGCTCGTCTGAGATTGCTAGCCCTGCTCCAAGTACTGTAGTCTATACTTGAAATTTTAAGAAATGGTGTACGATGAATGTGACTTACGGCACATGCGGTCCAGTAGGTAGTTAGGAGCCTGGATTCCGTAACTTCAGCAGACCAGTATCTCTCCACCCAGCTCCTCCTCACTCCTCCTCCCAGCGGAGTCCTCCTCCTAATAGCCTAGAATGCTATGCTGACCTTATTTATACTTGCAAAATTTCACCTACCAGCAGTTCACAGTAGTTAATACTTTTATTTAAAATGCAGGCTGATGACTATTGGCAATGCATATCTTGGTGTCACTGAGTCTCATGGGATTGCTTTTTGAGAGCTTTGCCAAGGCCAGGAGTAGAAACAAGACCAAGAGGACATAAGCCCATGAAGTATATTCACTGACAAAGTGCAATCTCAAATTGGGCCCTAGGAGAGAAACTTTAGTTACCTGCCTGATGACCCCAAAAGAAGAAAAGTAATCAAACATGAATTTTATCTAATTATTTTCTCAAATCAAGTAGAATAATACATGAGTTACACTAGTGAAATATATAATAACTAAATATTTCTAAGAAATTAGGCACTACACTAGGAGTTCTGAAACATGGAGAAAAGCTATTCACAAAATCACCTTTTCCCCCCAGCTTTACTGACTTATAGTTGACGTGGAACACTGTGTAAATACGTGTACAAAATACTGACAGATACACGTACAGGCTGCAAAATGGGTAGCACTGCAGTGTTGTTACCTCATACCTCCATCAGCTCACAGAATTCATATTTCTTTTTTGTGGTGAGAATATTTAAGATCCACTCACTAACTTTTAAATATATGACACAGTAATATCAGCTATAATCACCATACTGTATATTAGATCCCCAGAACTTATTTATCTTTTAACTAAGAGCTTGTACCCTTTGACTACTGTCTGCTCATCCTCTCCAGTCCCCTAACCTGGTAAGCACCATTCTACCATTTCTATGGATTTGGCTTTGTTAGCTTTCACATATAAGTGATATCATACAGTATTTGTCTTTCTTTGTCTATTTAATTTAGCATAGTGCCCTCAGGGGTCATCCAAGTTGTTACTAGTGGAAGGATATTCTTCTTTCTCATGGCTAAATAATATCCTTCTGTATGTGTGTGTGTGTATATAATAAATTCTGTATTTTTTAAATTTCACTATAAAGTCATATAGAAAAGTGCACCTAAGTGTACAGCTAAATGAAATATTACAAATCGATCACATCCTATAACACATACGTCAAGAAATAAGATATTGCCAGCTGACTAGAAACCCCATCATGCTTCCTCCTATATAATCTGGTTTTGGGCTGAGTTTTCTCTTGGAGAAGAGAACAATGTTCGTTATTTATTTTGTCATTCATTTAGCCACCATTTACGCATCCTACTATATTACATTTATTGAGCACCTACTATATTACAAGTATCACTATGTACCTGAGAACAATAGCCAAAAATAGAACTCTCTACATTTATGGAATTTATAATGGAAGAACCTAGATAACATATTATGTGAATAAATAAAATATAATGGGAAATAAAGTAGAAAAATGATCTGGTAAATGCTGTGAGGCAATTTTCAGCAGCTCATAAAGGAGAGAGCTCTCTAAGGAGGTGGCATTTGCACTTCCTAAAGGGATTAATTCCACGTACATAAATGAGAGGATAACATTTCAAGAAGAGAAACCACAAAGCCTTGAGGCAGGGATCAAAGTAGGAGAAGGGGCCCAGTATGGTTGAAAGAGTGACCTCAGAGAGAACTGGGAGGAGGAAGTCAATAAAGCAACATGGGGGCCGTGTGATGTGGGATTTTGTAGACTATTTTAAAGACGTTGGCTATTACTCTGAATGAAGGTTTTGAAAAGAGGAGTGACGTGGTCTGATTTACGTTTTAAAAGAATGACTCTGCCTGCTGTACTGAAGCACACTGGAGGGAGGCAAGAACAAAAGCTAGACAGCCATTAGCCACAGCAGTAATCCAGAGGCGATGACGCCAGTTCATCCCGTGGCGGTACTGAAAGAGGCTGATTTTCCAGGTCTATTTAGAAGGTAGAGAATTTGTTCAGAGTTGCTGTACTACATAGGAAAAGAGAAGCATTCTGTCTTTGTTGCTTCTTTATGATCCTTTATTTTAGTAGTTTTGAACCCTGGATCAGAAGATAGCTGAAAAATACTAAGGAAACCCTGGGTTCAGTCCTACCTTTGCCAGTGATTCACAGAACGTGCTTTTGTCTAAATTCTCCCTCAATATCTGTATTGATAAGGAATTCACCGCAATCTAAAGCTGTCCCTTTAGATGTTTAAATTATTTAACAAAAAAAATTAGCAAATAAATACTGCTTTACAGCTCTGAAATGATTATCAACAGATGCACTACCACTATTAAATTTTCTATTTCTTCTCTGTGTCTGTTTCAGAAAGTGGTTTTCCAGAAATTTGTTAGGTAAAATTAAGTTGTCAAATGTATTGGGCATATAGTTATTCACAACATTTCTACACTATCTTTTTTTCTGTTTTTCTTTTTTTTGTCTTTTTGCCTTATCTAGAGCTGCACATGCGGCATATGGAGGTTCCCAGGCCAGGGGTCTAGCAGTAGCTGTAGCTGCCGGCCTTCGCCACAGCCACAGCAACGCAACGCGGGATCCGAGCCGCGTATGCAACCTACACCACAGCTCACGGCAACGCCGGATCCTTAACCCACTGAGCAAGGCCAGGGATCGAACCCGCAACCTCATGGTTCCTAGTTGGATTCGTTTCGGCAGAGCCACGACAGGAACTCCAGAAATTCTCTTCTTTAATCTCTGGTATTACTTGACCTAAATTCTACTTTGTGTGATATTAATATAGATATACTACATTCTGTGTAATATGTGTTTGCATGTATATATTTTCTGTCCTTTTACTTTCAACCTATTGGTTGAAACGCAAAGATATAGTTAAAGTATACTTCTTGAAAACATTGTGATTCTTATTATTTGATTATCAGATTTTTCTGATTATCATTAGAAGTTGTGTCTTATCTCCAACCTCAAAATCTGTTCTTTAACTGAAGTTATTAGTCCTATTACTAGTTAATGTAATTATTGACACCACTGAATTAAAGTCTTCTATAATTCTGTTTTTAAAACTTCTCTGTATTTTTCCCTTTGCTCCTTTTATTTAATTAATAAAGTTATCATCATCATTATTAAACTCACACTTCCAAAGGCCTACCAAGAACTAATGTTTTTCTACATGAAAAATATATGTATTTTTTACTCTGAGAAACAAACTATCATATACTGAGCACTTAGTATGTGCCAAACACTGTATTATGTACGCATATAAATACATTAGGGATTTGAATCCCTAAAACAATACAAGGCAAGAGTTATTATTATTTAAGTTTCTCAGATGAGAAACTGAGGCTCATATAAGTCAGGTAAATCACTCCCCTAGTTAGTGGCAGAGCCAGGACTCAAAAAATCCATGTGGTCACCTAGCATTTACCTGAGTCTTTCCTTTCTAGATAATATGTAACCAGTGCCTTCATTAAGAAAAAAAAAAAAGGCATTACGTCTTGCGTGGCTGTTCTCTTCTTAAGGGCATACCTCAGTTTATCTGTGCCCAATATCACGTAGGATTTCTACTTTTATTGCTTTGTTCTTCCTTGTATCTTGATTTGGCTACTTATCTGATAAAAAGAAGCTAAACCCAGGAGGTTAAATCTGCCCAATAATGGTGTAAAATACATATGTGAGTCTGTAAAACCTATGTTACAGTTCCTTTACTAACCATTTAATCAAACATTATTGAGGAAACCCAAGAGGTTTTTCCCAATCCCATATTTCTCAAGTGCCACTGAGCAAATCTGTTTTATGTTTTGCTTGCTCAGGATTCTGAGATGTGCAAACACTACCGAGTATTGCCCAAGATGGGTTACCTTTGCCCAAAGAATTTACAGCCTGTCTGTGGTGATGATGGCCAAACATACAACAACCCCTGCATGCTCTGTCATGAAAATCTGTAAGTACACACGCCCAATGATTCAGTCTTCCAGTGCAGACCCCCAGTAGTGTACTGATACGGATGTGAGGTGTGTTGCCACCAACTTACTAACCATAGCAGTTAAAAATTAAATATCATCTTATTCATGTATAAAATAGAGAGGATCTAAGGCTATCCCTTTAATAAAATTCTTCATACACTTTACTGAGTGGAAGAGCAAGGAAAAAGGGGAGGAGTTAAAACAGTGAGGGGAGATGTCTGAGCTCGTGTACTCTCACGGGAGTGCGACCATCGTCCGTCCAGGCGTAAAGAGGAAAACCGACAGCCACTGTTCTACAGACTGAGCCAGCCTCTAATCCCTAATGGCCTGGTGACTTCCCAGTAGTCACAGACTTCCCATCCTCTCCAAGTTTCCTGGAGCAGGAAATGCTATCATGCAAAAGAAAGCACACTGCAGTAAATGGCAAACCCAGAGTCTGTTCTCAGACTTACTCCAATCGGTCTATCTGTGGGCACAGAATCTCATCATTTGGAGACAGTTTCCTCCTTGGAAAACTGGAGCTAGTTCTCTTAGCCAGCTGACTTCACTAGATTACCGAGAAGAATTGCTGTTTATTTTAGTTAATACTCATTATTGGTTGTAAATCTGTTACTGCTTTTCTACTTGAATGCTGTTTTACCCTGACCGCCACACACATTCCTCACCTGTTCCCAGCACTAACTGAACCCGTTCTAAATGAAGGTGTGGTGGCAAATCTTTGACTTCCCTACCCGACCCTGCCCGAGACTTTCACTGCAGTCCAGCATATTCCTTCTGTCCTCCTTAGAACACAATAAACAAGGTCCAGGATAGGAGGAAGGGCCTGATGTACTGCCTTTCAATCCCAGAAAAGTATCTGAATTATTTAGCTTTAAATCAAATAACTCATGAAAGAAAAAAGCCATTCTGAAGTTCGTATATACAGAATAAAATGTGAAGACGAATCCTTCGTCTGTCACACCGTGAGGCGCTTTGGTATTCAGGTCCCACTGAGCCCGGCCACACTGCAGAGGGGCGGCACCTTCACTGCACCGAAGGTAAATCTGAGGCTCAGCAGAGTCCCGGTAATTTTTTTTTTTTAATGACAAAGCTAGGAGGTAAGTCAGACAGGATTTTAACCTTGTTGATTTTGGGTCTAAAAACAGTTTTCTTTTCTCTGCACCACACTACGATTACATACAAGGCAGTAGTTCCTTAAACATTTGGGGAATCAAAGATTCCTTTGATAATATGGGGAAAGCTACCTCTTTCCAGAACAAAAAAAAAAGAAAATGGTGAAACAGTAAGAAATCATATGCATGCTATCTGTGGGCATGTAAATCTCTTAAAATCCATCAATGGATTTTATAGTTTTAAATGTTTAAGGAATGTACAACTATTCATGAATTTGTTACTATATGTGCCTTATTTTCAGCCCAGAGATCTTTCAGTTTATCTTAATTATAAATGTCGGGCCCTAAATTATCCATCCAGTGTCCTTAAAGCATTCCACTAATGACATAAATCCATAATAAGTGATAGTTTACCAAGGGAATTTTAGAAACTTCAGAAATGCCAATGATGAAACTGCTGATGAAGGATGCTTCAAGACGCATTGTTTAGCTAAACGGGGGTGGGGGTATACATTATGTAGAGAAGATTCAGGCTATTTCTGATAAGAAGGAACAGTGCTGGTTTCTATAGTCAGGGAAGCTACAGGGAAGCAATTTCAAGTCGAGCAACGTTCAAAGAAATGAACTACCCTAGTAGACAATTTCTCATCACCAAGGCAAAAAAGTAGATGTTTGATATATAATTATTTCTTATGAGAAAGGTATTAAAGTTCTTATGTTTTATCGCAGATATAGAACATTTACCTATTTATATAAAATATATTTTATAAATTATATTCTATTTTACAGTCCCCAAGTCACATCAGAGGTATCCAATAGTCACACTTCCCTGAGGGATCCAGTTTTCACATCTATAAAATAATTGCTTTTGGGCTGGATGATGTCCAAGTTTACTTCTGACATTCAACATTTCCTTAAGTAGGCAGTGTGTATAGGTGAGTGAAATGTCATGAAATACATCCAGCCCAGGGGCACAAAATATGGAGTTAAATCAGAAGAAAATAAACCTGGATGATGCCCTACGGGAAAGTGGCTGAATGTAGATCCTAGTCCCTACTCCTAAATTCAGTTCTGGTTTGAGGCTCAAATGTCACTCATACTGATTCTTGGCCTTTTTTTTTTTTTTCCCATTGTAACTGTGAATTTTCCCATCTCTGAAACCTCCTGCTTCCTTTCAGAATACGCCAAACGAATACACACATACGCAGTGAAGGGAGGTGTGAGGAGACGAGCACCCCAGGAACAGCCCCTCCCCGCCTGCCGGCCTCGGTAAGCACACTGGCGTGGCGATTACCGTGTTAGAACCAGGCGGTTCTGCTTCTGTTCTCTTACATCGAGTGCTTTACATTTCTCTGGCCAGGGAAGTGGTACCAGCTCAGGTAACTTCAGAACTGGTCACACATTCATTGTGAATACAGTTAATTACTGAAATATGTTTGTAATAAAAATATAACAGCTAAAGTTTCTAAATGTTCGCCATTCACTGGGATGTTAACAGATGGTTTATGGGAATGTCCACAACGTAACACTTCTGCAGAGCAGGTCTTATTTTCTGTGATCTACAATTAAAAGATGAGAGAGAGACCAAGAGAGGTCAGATAGTGACAGAACTGGACCTAAACCATTTCTGTGTAGCCCCTATAGCCTTGTACTTTGCATTAAATGGTTTCCAACATGAAAAGTCGACCTTTTCATTTAAATTCCTACAAGGATATTTCAGTACACATTTCAGTAATCCCACCTTCCCTGAGATTTACTTTCTGTGATTTCACTTACCCAGAGTACAAAAATATTAAATGGAAAACTGGAGAAATAAGCAGTTGATAGTTTTTTACTACACGCTGTTCTGAGTATTGTGATGAAAGCCTGCACGGCCCCACTCCATCTCTCCCAGGAAGCAAATCCTGCCTCTGTCCAGCATATCCTGACTGTCAGTCACTTGAGAGTCATCTGGGTTGTCAGGTCAGTTGTTGTGATATCACAGCTTTTGTTCAAATAACCCTTACTTTAGTTAATAATGCCCCCAAAGTGCGAGAGATACTGGAAATTAAAATGTGCCAAAGAAAAGCCAGAAAGTTCTTCCCTTAAGTGCAAGGTGAAAGTTCTTAACTTAATAAGGAAAGAAAAAAAAAAAAAAGGTATGCTCAGGTTGCTTAGATCTTTGGTAAGAATGAATCTTCTATTCATGAAATTGTGAAGAAGGAAAAAGAAGTTCATGCTAGTTAAGGTGGGGAAGGCATTAAATTTGTGGGTGGAAGACACATGGACAGAAAATGTGTTCTAACTGGTGGCACACTGTACCAAAAGGCACTGAGCCTGAATGAAGACTTGAACAAGGATTCCCCTGAAATTAGTGACCCCAAGCCATTTACTGCAAGTAAAGGATGGTTACACAGATTCAGGGATAGATGTGGACTGAAAAAATAAAAATTACTGGAGAGGCTGTATCTGCCCAAGAAGAAGCTATCACTATATTTCTGCCAGAGTTGATCAGGTTGATGAAGGAGAAGGCATACCATCCAAAGCAATTCTTTGATTACAAAGAGACCAGACTCCTCTGAAAGAAGATACCCAAAAGAACCTACATTCATACATGTGCAAAGGAGGCGCCAGAGTGTAAAATGTGGAAGGACAGGTTAACTCTGGTACTGTGTGGTAACACTGCAGGGCATGTGATTAAGCCAAGCATAGTGTACAGAGTAAAGAATCCACTCGCTCTCAAAAACGAAAACAAAAATTACTTGCCTATGTTCTGGTAACATAACTACAAGGCATGGGTGACAGCCATATTGCTTGTGGGATGGATCCACCAATGCTTTACCCCAGAAGTGAAGAAATACTTCAAAGAGGAAGTGTTTGAATGTAAAGTCCTAATAATAACAGACAATCCACCTGGCCATCCTGAATCTACTTTCTATGAGAAGATCAAGTTTGTATTTCTACAATCTCATTGTTTTAGTCCCTTAACCAGGGCATCATTCAGTTTTTCAAGGTCACATACATTTGCCTGGCATGTGATCACATTTGGTCAGCAACTGATAGAGACCCAAATATGGACCCAATGCAGTGCTGGAAATCACTCACTATGGCTGACACAATAACAGTCGTCCAAAACTGCAATGGATGGGAGTTCCCATTGTGGTTCAGTGGAAACAAATCTGACCAGTATCCAGGAGGACGCAGGTTCGATATCTGGCCTCACTTAGTGAGTTAAGAATCCGGTGTTGCTGTGAGCTGTGGTGCAGGTTGCAGACAAGGCTCGGATCAGATCCCGCACTGCTGTGGCTGTGGGGTAGGCTGGCAGCTACAGCTCTGATTTGACCCCTAGCCTGAGAACCCCCATATGCCATGGGTTCAGCCCTAAAAAGACAAAAAATTAAAAAAACTGCAATGGATGAATTAAAATGAGAAAGTTAAATGACTGCTGGAAAAATCTGGGGAGTGAAATCATGAATGATTTTCAAGGTTTCCCAGAGATTGATGGAGAAGTTAGAAAAATCCTTTACAGGACAAGATGAGTTGGTGGAGAAGGATGTTCTGACATACTTGATGAAGTAGAAGAATATATAGAGAAGGCCAATGAGAAGTGTTAATGAATAAGAAACTGGAAGAATTTCTGGAGTCGTACAGAGAAAGAAGATGAAGAAACTGAAGCAGAACCAGAAATGTGAACATTACCAAAATTTGTCAAAGTGTTTTGAATTCCACAGATATTAAAAGGACAAAATTATAGAATATGATCCTTTGATGAAACACAGCACTAAAGTCACCTGTATGATCACCAAAGGGTTACAGCCTTTACAGTGGCACTTTGATGAGTTAAAGAGCAACAGATTCCAATTACAACGTTATTCCCCAAGTTTTCAGCTACCAAGGATTCCCGACCATCACCGTCATCTGCTTGTGACATTCAGCCATTGACGTCATCATAGTTTGATGATACAGGATCACCAGAAGCAGATGATCTTCCCTCTGAGTATTCAGGTCAATGGTAGCCTAATGCTGCGCCACAACACCCAGATCATTCATCCCACATAATCTCATCACATAGGCACTGTGTTACCTGCTATCATCCCAAGAGGAAGGGTGAGCAGAGGGCAATAAGATATTTTGAGAGAGAGAGGGACTGCATTCATATAAGCTTACAATTGTCCTATTTTATAATTAGTTATTATTGTTAATCTCTCACTGCACCTAATTTATAAATTAAGCTTTATCAAAGGTATGTATACACAGGAAAAAAAAAACATAGTATATATATAGCATTTGGTGACCTGTGGTCTCAGGCATTCTTGGAGCATATTCCCCAAGGATAAGGAGGGCTACTGTATTAAGTCTGACATGCTCCCTGGTAATGGCAGTTGAGGAATATCTTCCTCAGACAAGATGATATGTGACCCAAAAGCACTCTGAGGTACCAGAATGGCCACCATCAAGAAGTCTACAAACAATAAATGCTGGAGAGGGTGTGGAGAAAAAGGAAACCCTATTACACTGTTGGTGCTGATGTAAATTGGTGCGACCACAGAATGGAGATTTCTCAGAAACCTAAAAAGAGAATTACCATTTGATCCAGCAGTCCCACTCCTGGGCATCTATCCAGAGAAAACCATGACTTGAAAAGACAGATGTACTCCAGTGCTCACTGCAGCAGCCTATACAATAGCCAAGACAATGAAACAACCTAAACGTCCATCAACAGAGGAGTGGATAGGGAAGATGTGGTACATATACACAATGGAATATTACTCAGCCATTAAAAGGAAAGAAATAAGGGCATTTGCAGCAACATAGATGGACCCAGAAATTATCATGCTAAGTGAAGTCAGTCAGATGTTGAGACACCAACATCAAATGCTATCACTTACATGTGGAATCTAAAAAAAAAGGACACAATGAACTTTGCAGAATAGACACTGACTCACAGACTTTGAAAAACTTATGGTTCCCAAAGGACACGTGTTGGGGGGTAGGAGGATGTGCCTGGAGTTTGGGATGGAAATGCTTTAAAACTGGTTGTGATGATCGTCATACAAGTATAAATGTAATAAAATTCATTGAGGAAAAAAAGATGATATGTGACCTGGGAAAAAAGCTACAAATTTTCAAAAAGAATTTTTTGTTACCAGATAAAGATGTGTTCAGAGTTTTTGATCTTTTTCGTATATGAGAACTTCAGCAAGTCATACAAATATACAAACCAAAGAGCTCACCAAGTTACTGAAAATATTTAATAATACTGAGTTTTAAGCATTTGGCACAGTGTTTTTTATTATTATTATGACACCTAAGAGTCTAAAGGATGACTGCAGTAGAATGCTTAGTTTGAATAATTTTAATAAATTTTAAACAAACTTTGATAAGATATAATTATATTTAAACATGCAAAATTTTAATAAATTATATTTAACAGTTATTATTACTCACAATTCTTTTTACTCCTTCCACTGCCACAAAAGGCTTTGGCGGTATCGGCATTAAAAACACTTCTGCCAGATTTGAGGATTTTAGGCAACGTGACATGAGACCATATTTGAAAGAACTGCTCAGTGAGCCTTGATATGGGAAAGTAGACAAACATGAGCTGTGGGCCAAGTGTTTCTGATTTCACAATGGCAGCTGGAAGGCAGGGTAGAGCAGGCGTCCTGGAATGTAACCAGGAAACCTTCACTGTTGGCTCACATGGGTTTAAAAAAAAGTCATTTATCTACCCTGGGTCCTTACATACCTATCAAGAAAGGTTTTAGCTTTTGCTCTAGTCTCTGTATTGTGTTTGCTATCTTATTACATATAAACTCTTACTGGTTTGCGTCTCATTTTATTGCCAGTATATACTGTCCTCCCGTCTCACAAACACGACCGGTCAAGGACATCTCAGAATAGGAAAGTAAAAATAATGCTTCTGCAAGTTCTACAGACCACATTTCAGACCATGCCTTACTGTATTCTCATGTAGACACTTGATAAAAACTACTTAATGAGGAATTGGCTCTAGAATAATTCTAATAAGATGTATTTATCCAAATAATTAAGAATTGTGCCCGGGTGAAGCACAAATGGGGTTTTTTTTTTTAAGCGTCTTCCTTTCGCTTTTAGGTGTTTTCTTTCCACTACAGTTAGATAACAGGCATTATTAATGACAGGAATTATTTATAGTGTTATCTGATGGGACAAATCATTAAAGCAACAGTGTCTGGGGCCTGGGTTCAGCTCCTGCTATATGACTCCATTATGTGATCTTGGATACCCAAAGGTGATATGGGTGGGGCATGGCCCAGCATTGCTCTGATGATGTTTATGGGTGCATACCCTGGAGGTCAGAACCTACTGCTAAAACTTGTTCCTGAGTAAAAGATTCTCTAAAAGAGTCTAGAATACCAAGAATGTATACAGGACCAGGCAGTCACAACCTTCCTGGAAAAACAGATTGAAAATCCTGGAACCCATACTTTTACTTCCTATTCTAAGAAATATTTTCCCTTATACAGTAGCCACTAATATTTATCCAACTCTTTAGAGTTCTATGTGCCCTTTCCTTTTGCATCCTCACAGTAGACCTGTATTTGGAGCAAGGACCATTATCTTTCCCATTTTACAGAAAAGCAAAATGGGAGCCTGGGAGAAATCCTGCAACTTCCTATAGTTATTCATTATTATGTTTTGGGTCCACTGTAGACCTTTTGACTTAATTTCTTGTGCTCTGGCACCAACCCTTAGTCGTCAGGAGATTCTGGAAACCAAGGGCTCTAGAGAAGGCATTATCTTAATTAAAGACTAGCTAAATTGGAAGGAAATTCACACATTAAGAAAAATACCCATACTATTTTTTGAGATGAATAAATGACTGTTCTCAGTTCCACGAAGGAGTCAACAAGACTAGAGCTTTATGGGGTTAATGCAAGAACCAGAATGAAGGTCTGAGTTTGGAATAATAATGCTGCTAGCTCTCCTAGTGGTACCACCAGCAGACAGATGCATTTACCTTTTTAAAAAAATTCAAACACTGGCTTAATGTTTTAAATGTTGATTTCAAGAATATGTTGACTACAACCATGAGTCAGGCTGGAAGAAAGTTGATTCAATTCTCATAGCCTAAAACAAACTATAACAGTAAAGCATTTTAATTGGTAGAGGAGCTGGATTTAAATATTGACTGAATGTGAGACCTTGGCAAGTCAGTGAACTTCTCTCAAGCTCAATTTCTTCCTTTGTGAAGTGAAGTGAATGACATCTTCCTTTTCTCATTATCATGAGTGTCACAGGTAATCAACAGCAGAGTTCATTTTTGCATCCACCTCAACAGCACTCGATGCACAATAAATACTCAGTTGAATCAGGTAAAAGTGATCTGAAATTGTGCATTCCTGGCAGAATGCAGGAATCTATGGATTTCTTCGATATGTTACCGTTATAAACATGTATCCTGTACTTGCACAATGTCTTTGAGTTTCTAGCATCTAACCTACCCATCTTCTCTTAGTTCAAATGATGCGAGAGCTGGTGAAAGCCATGAGGGAAAATACGTGCTGCCATCTGAATCGCCCATCTTTACCATCTGCACATACAAAGCATTCTTCAGAACTCATCTTATACACTACTGAAAACAACACAGAGCTATTGGGGGAATGGATTCACTGAATTTCAGTCTTTTCCATCTCTTTCCTCCTAGATTCTGATCTGAGGGCACAGAGACATCCCTGCCCCGTCTGTGTTGTGGAAACCTCCTGATCACAATGCTGTCTGTTCAAATGCTTATTCAATAAAAGTAAACCCAGCAGAACACCATTTCTGGGATTTCTTGGTCACTACCTGGATAAAAGGAACTTGTTTTTCCATAAGATGAATGAACTCTACCCTGTGTCTTTCTAAGCCTATCACTGGAAGAAGAATGCTTTTTTCAGATTCAGGTTGTGGTCATAGCTGGGAAGAATGTCTAGAAGAGAGATGGGGAGGTATGGGGTCCCAGGTAGCCAAAAGCTGTAGCTGTAGCTATGCTATGAATCAGCCTCACCTTCACTCTCTGTTATCTTACCAGTTCCTCCATCTACCTTTTGTGTTTCCATGAATAGCACAACTATCTCAGTTACATGGGCCTCATTCAATGACATAAGCTAGTCATTTCTCATATCTATCACGTTACCTCTTGATAATTTCCTATGTCAGGGCCTTAGACCTATAGTTTGGGGGAAGACCAAAGCAATGAGAGTTACCAACGTGTGCAAGTCTGAGCAGCACTGTCTAATAGATATAGAATACCAGTTGAATATGTAATTTCAAATTTTCTAGTACCTACAAAAGAAATGGGTAAAATTAATTTTAGTAACATTATTTAGCCCAACATATCAAAACTGAAGTGATTTCAAAACATAATCATTACAAATTTTTTTTTTTTACTAAGTCTTTGATATTGGGATGTATTTTATACTTAAAGTGCTTCACAATTTGAACCAGGCATGTTCCAAGTGCTTAGGAGTGACATGTAGCCAGAGGCTACTAAACTCAACAGCAGCCAAACACAACTAAGCGAACTACCAGGGAATTTAAGCGCTCACTAGATAGGGATGGGATGGAGCAACTCGGAGACTCCTGCCTCAGTGCTGAAACACTGCCATGCTCAGAACCTTGCTCCTAGTGTCTAGTGACAGTACCCAGTTACACTGCACACTTGCAGATTCTAGGGTTGATGATGAACACGATGTAGATGGGGGAAACTATGGGAAATTCATCATGCCTCAAGTTGTCCTCAGCTACAGAACTGTGCCAGGCATGGCAGGGCTACTTGAATGCAGGAAGTTAATTTTGTAGTTATTCCTCTGCCCTTGTTCTTTCAGATCAGTGGTCCTTTGTAAATGAGTGAAGATAAATCATTCCTTACAGTGTTTTATTTTTGTTTCTAAAAAGAGAGAAAGAAGGCTTATAAATCATTTTTCAAGCATGAAAGCACAGAGCCGCCTCGGGGAGAAAAGGTGAGAAAATAATGTTGCTATTTCTTTGGCAATTCTAGGATGTCCAAAATGGGTTCAGAGATTCTGTAACAAGAGATTGTATCTCCTTCCTGGATATTTCTACAAAATCCTGAAATACTATTTTCCTGGCCAAGACATACTATTTGGGGGGAAGTAGTTGTTTTGTTATGTCATTTTGAGTATTTTATTGAGATTTATGCAACCTCCTTATACTGTTTTCATTATTTTGATTATAATTGGTAGCTAATATGCACAGAAGGCTATGTTATCTCACTCTCAAGACTTAACCAAGCATTGATAATCATTCTGAGCACCAGGGAGAGTCTGTGGCTTAGGGAAATGGTGAGGCAAAGAATGAAAACCAGGCCCATTCTGCTAATGTTTCACAGACCAGCCCTGGAATTCTAAACCACCAAGTGATAAATTATCCTGAAACGGAACTAACTTTATCAGGTCTTCCTGGTCACCACCAGACTTATGCATTTCTCTGTAAATGTTATTTCAAATTCCACTTTCAGAATATGTATTTTTAATAGATCTACAACTGTCAAACTCTGTATTTTTTCAAATAAGGAACTCACCTGAAGTCTTCCTTTCTGTCAAGGTTTCAGAAACAAGTACAGAGAACACTTGTGTAGACTACAGATCAGCAAACTTTTGCAGTAAAGAGTCAGTTAGACTTGGTGGGACATAACAGTCTGTTGGGTCACAACAACTCAATGCTGCTGTTGTGTAAATATATGAATTTCTATTATGTAAGTTAATATTCATGGCTGTGTTCCAATAAAACTATATTTACAAAAATAGGTGGGAGTTCCCCTATAAAATTACCAAGGACATTTTTCACAGAACTAGAACAAACTATTTTAAAGTTTCTTTGGAAGCACAAAAGACCCAGAATAGCCAAAGACATCCTGAAAAAGAAAAATGGAGCTGGAGGAATCAGGCTCCCTGACTTCAGACTATACTGCAAAGCTACAGTCATCAAAACCATATGGTACTGGCACAAAGACAGAAATATAGATCAGTGGAACAGGATAGAAAGCCCAGAATTAAATCCACACATCTATAGTCAACTAATCTATGACAAATGAGGCAAGAATATACATTGGAGAAAGAACAGCCTCTTCAATAAGTGGTGCTGGGAAAACTGGACAATCACATGTAAAAAAATGAAACTAGAACACTTTCTAACACCATGCACAAAAATAAACTCAAAATGGATTAAAGATCTAGATATAAGACCAGATACTATAAAACTCTTAGAGGAAAACATAGGCCAAACACTCTCTGACATAAATGATAGCAACATCTTCTCAGATCCATCTGTCAGAGTAAGGACAATAAAAAGAGAAATAAACAAATGGGACTTAGTTAAACTTAAAAGTTTCTGCACAGCAAAGGAAACCCTAAACAAAAGTAAAAGACAACCCACAGAATGGGAGAAAATATTTGCAAATGAATCGACTGGCAAGGAATTAATCTCTAAAATTTACAAACACCTCCTACAGCTCAATACCAAAAAAACAAACAACCCATCAAAAAATGGGCACAGGATCTAGGCAGATAATTCTCCAAAGAAGACATGCAGATGACAAATAAACACAAGAAAAGATGTTCAACATCACTCCTCATTAGAGAAATGCAAATCAAAACCACCACGAGGTACCACCTTACACCAGCCAGAATGGCCATCATCAAAAAGTCTACAAACCATAAGTGCTGGAGAGGGTGTGGAGAAAAAGGATCCCTATTACACTGCTGGTGGGAATGCAAATTGGTGCAACCACTGTGGAAAACAGTATGGAGACTCCTCAGACAACTCAAAACAGAATTACCATTTGATCCAGCAATCCCACTCCTGGGCATCTATCCAGAGGAAACCATGACTTGAAAAGACACATGTACTCCAGTGTTCATTGCAGCACTCTATGCAATAGCCAGGTCATGGAAACAACCTAAATGCCCATCGACAGAGGAGTGGATAGGGAAGATATGGTACATACACACAATGGAATACTACTCAGCCATTAAAAGGAATGAAATAACAGCATTTATAGCAACATGGATGGACCCAGAAATTATCATGTGAAGTGAAACCAGTCAGACAATTAAGACAGCAACACCCAATGCTACCGCTTACATGTGGAAATTAAAAAGACACAATGAACTTCTTTGCAGAACAGACAATGACTCACAGACTTTGGAATACCTTTGGTTTTTCAAATAAGACAATCTGGGTGGGGGTTGGGGGATGCACTGAGGCTTTGGGATGGAAATGCTATAAAATTTGGTTGTGATGATTTTTGTACACCTATAATTGTAACAAAATTCATTAAGCAAAAAAAAAAAAAAAGAATATAGTAGAAAAAAAAAATAAAATAGGTGGCAGTTCCCATTGTGGCTCAGTGGTAACAAACTGAACTGGTATCCACGAGGATGTGGGTGTGATTCCTGGTCTCATGCAGTGGGTTAAGGATCTAGCATTGCCATGAGCTGCAGTGTAGTTCGCAAATGTGGCTCAGATCTGGCATTTCTGTGGCTGTGGTGCAGGCCAGCAGCTACAGCTCTAAATTGACCTCTGGCCTGGGAACTTCCATATGCCACATGTGTGGAGAAAGAAAGAAAGGAAGAAAGAAAGGAAGAAAGAAATAGGTGGTGGGCTGATTCTGAAACATAGGCTGTAACTCAGTAATGGTTAAGAATCTGTCTATTCAGCTTCATGAAAATCAGTGAAATTATAATACTCTCTCCTCACAATGTATACAAAAATAAGCTCAAAATAGTTTTAAGACCTAAATATAAGACATACCATAATACTCTCCAAAGAGAATACAGGCAAAAGATTCTCTGACATAAATCGTATCAATATTTTCTTAAATCAGTCTCCTAAGGCAAAAGAAATAAAAGCAAAAATAAACTAATGAAATCTAATCAACCTTAAAAGCTTTGGAACAGCAAAGGAAACCATCAATAAAACAAAACCCAACCTATGGAATGGAAGAAAATATTTGCAAATGATGTGACCAACAAGGGATAATTTCAAAATATACAAACAACTCATACAACTCAATATCAAAAAACCAAACAATTCAATCAAAGAATGGGCAGAAGACATGAATAAACATTTCTCCACAGAAGTTACACAGGTGGCCAACAGGCACATGAAAAGACGTTCACCATCACTAATTATTTAGCAAAACAAAAATCAAAACCAAAATTATTACCTCACACCAGTCAGAATGGCTAGCATTAAAAAGTACATAAATAACAACTGTTGTAAAAGATGTAGAGAAAAGGGAACCCTCCTACACTGTTGATGGGAATGTAAATTGGTGCAACCACTATGGAAAACAGTATAGACGTTCCTTAAAAACTGAAAACAGAACCACCATATGATCCAGCAATTATATTCCTGGAGATATATCTGCAAAAGATGAAAACACCAATTCGAAAAGATATATGCACCCAATGTTCACTATTTAAAACAGCCAAGATATGGAAACAACCCAAGTGCCCAAAAACAGACCACTGGTTTAAGAAGATGTGGCATATCTTTACAATGAAATATTAGTCCTAGAAGAATGAAAGACTGCCATTGTCAGTAACATGGATGGACCAAGAGAACATCATACTAAGTGAAACAAGTCAGAAAGAAATATACAGTATCACTTAAATGTGGAATCAGAATAAGAATACAAAAGAATCTATACACAAAACAGAAATAGCCACAGACCAGAAATACAGCTCAGAAACATCTGAGGGTTACTACTCCAACAACTAGGGAGCAGACCCTGCCTCTGAAAGGCCAGTGACAACCACAAAGAGTAGGCCCCACTCAATATCCAGTACAGGCTCTTGACATGACAACATCAGTCACACCTCCTATCAAGGGGATAAAAACTAGCATACCCTGGGGAAAGGGGTGATAGGCAATCGTATAAAAAAACAGCTCTCACACTAAAAATTAAAGTAAAGCCAGACAGGATGGCTAAAGTGATTTGGAGCTTGCAGTCACCTCCAAACACACCCCTTAAAATGTCCCTGCCACCGGAGGAACAAAACAGCTCCACCCACCAGGGAGCAGACACCAGAAACAATAGGAAGTATGATTCTGCAGGCTGTGGTAAAGAGATCACAAACACAGAAAGTTAGTTAAAATGAAATAACAGAAAAATACGTTTCAGGTGAAGGAGTAAGACTGAAACCTACAAAACCAACCAAATTAAAAGGAGATAGGCAACCTACCTGAAAAAGAATTCAGAGTAATGACGGTAAAGATAATCCAATACCTTGGAAAAAGAATAGAGGCAAAGATCAAACAGTTACAAGAAACACTTAACAAAGAGCTTAAAATTTAAGAACAAAGAAGAATAATATAATAATAAAAATGAAAAATAATCTAGGAGGAATCAACAGTAGAGTAACTGAGGCATAAGAATGAGTAAGTGAGTTGGAAGACATAACAGTGGAAATTACTGTCACAGAAAAGGATAAAAAAAAAAGAATGAAAACAATTGAAAAGAGAGCCTAAGAGACCCTGGGAGAATGTTAAACCAATGTTGACATTACAGGAGTCCCATATAATGAGAAGGAAGAAGAGAGAGAAAAAGAATCTGAGAAAATATTTGAAGAGATTATGGCCCAAAACATTAATATGGGAAAAGAAAGGCTCACTAAAAGTCCAGGAAGTGCATGGTCCCTTATAGGATAAATCCAAAGAAGAACACACCAAGACACATATTAGTCAAACTGACAAAAATTAAAGCCAAAAATACTAAAAGCAGCAAGAGAAAAGCAACAAACATACAAGGAAATCCCCATAAGGTTATGAGTTGATTTCTTAGAAGAAACTCTGCAGGCCAGAAAGAATACAACAACTGCTAATAGAGCTTTCGTAGGCAGAAAAGGAAACAATCAAGAATAAGAAAATTATAAATGGGAATGCTTACCAGTAAAGGTAAGCATAAAATAAGAGTAGGAAGTCATCCACAGACAATTATGATATCAAAACTAGGAATCATGAAGAGAATACAAAAGCAGAATAATGACAATGCATTTGAAAGTAAGAGACCAGCAACCTAAAAAAATCCTGTACATATATAGTTATCTTAAAATGTAATGGGACTGTCAAATTAGGAAAACAATGCCATTTACCATCTTACCAAAAAAGAATAAAATACCTAGGACTAAACCTACCCAAAGAGGCAAAAGATCTGTACTTTGCAAACTATAAGACAATGATGAAAGAAAACAAAGATGACACAAACATATGGAAAGATATACCACACTCTTGGACTAGAAGAATCAATATTGTCAAAATAGCTACACTACCTAAGGCAATCCTCAGATTCAATGCAATCTCTATCAAATTATCAATGGCATTTTTCACAGAACTAGAACAAAACTTTTCTAATTTGTATAGAAATACAAAAGACTTTGAATAGTCAAAGCAACCTTGAAAAGGAAAAGCAGAACCAGAGGCACAAGTTCCACGACTTCAGACTATACTACAAAGCTACAGTAATCAAAGCAACATGGTTCTGGCACAAAAACAGAAATACAGATCAATGGAACAGGATAGAAAGCCCAGAGATAAACCCACACATTAATGGACAACTAATCTATGACAAAGAAGGCAAGAATATACAATGGAGAAAAGACAGCCTGTTCAATAAGTGGTGCTGGGAAAACTGGACAGCCACATGTAAAAAAGTGAAACTAGAACACTTCATAACACCATGCACAAAAATAAACTCAAAATGGATTAAAGATCTAGATATAAGACCAGATATGATAAAACTCTTAAGAGAAAAACATAGGCCACTCTCTGACATAAATGACAGCAACATCTTCTCAGATCCGCCTCTTAGAGAATGACAATAAAAACAAAAATAAACAAATGGGACTTAAACTTAAAAGTTTCTGAAAAGCAAAGGAAACCCTAAACAAAAGTAAAAGACAACCCACAGAATGGGAGAAAATATTTGCAAGTGAAGTGGCTGACAAGGGATTCATTTCCAAAATTTATAAACACTTCCTACAGCTCAATACCAAAAAAAAAAAAAAAAAAAAAAACAACCCCATCAAAAAATGGGCAGAAGATCTAAACACACAATTCTCCAAAGAAGATATACTGATGGCCAAAAAACATATGAAAAGATGTTCAACATCACTCGTTATTAGAGAAATGCAAATCAAAACCACTATGAGGTACCACCTTAAACCAGTCAGAATGGCCACCATCAAAAAGTCTACAAACAATAAGTGCTAGAGAGGGCGTGGAGAAAAAGGAACCCTATTACACTGTTGGTGGGAATGTAAATAGGTGCAACCACTGTGGAAAAGAGTATGGAGATTCCTTAGAAAACTAAAAATAGAATCACCATTTGATCCAGCAATCCCACTCCTAGGCATCTATCCAGAGAAATCCATGATTCGAAAAGACACATGGACTCCAGTGTTCGTTGCAGCACTCTATACAATAGCCAAGCCATAGAAACAACCTAAATGACCATCGACACAGCAATGGAGAGGGTACAGTGGTACATATACACAATGGAATATTACTCAGCCATTAAAAGGAACGAAATAACAGCATTCATAGCAACATGGATGGACCTAGAAATTATCATGCGAAGTGAAACCAATCAGACAATGAGACACCAACATCAAATGCTATCATTTACATGCGGAATCTAAAAAAAAGGACACAATGAACTTCTTTGCAGAACAGACACTGACTCACAGACTTTGAAAAACTTATGGCTTCCAAAGGAGACAAGCTGGGGGGTGGGGGTGGGGGTGTACTGAGGCTTTGGGATGGAAATGCTATAAAAATTGGTTGTGATGATTTTTGTACACCTATAATTGTAATAAAATTCATTAAGTAATGGGGGAAAAAATCCCCAGAAACATACCCACATACATAGGAAAAAAACTTACCAAAGAGGGTTACCAAAGGGGAAAGAGAGGTTGGAGGGCTATATCAGCAGTACAGCATTAACAGATACAAACTACTACATGTAAAATAGATAAGCCACAAGGATTTACTGCATAACACAGGGAACTAAATTCAGTATCTTGTGATAATCTATAATGGTTATTACATCTGAAAATATACATCTATGTACAGATACAGATAACAGATAGACAAGTGAATCACTTTACTATACACCTGAATCGAACACAATTCTATAAAGTAACTATATTTCAATTAAAAAACAATCTGTCTCGTCTTTCTTCTTTGTAACTTAATTGTTTTCTCTTTGTTCCCTTCTATATACTTAAACACCAACCATACTTCTTATTCTATGATAATAACAGAAAAGAATAAATGCTGACACTTCTAAATATTTAATATGTGCTTGAAACTGAGAAAAGCACGTGGCAAGCCTCCCATTTACCCCAGTCCCAGGTGCTTTCTTGGCCTTGCTGGTTGACTGTGACCAAGGCCAGGCTCATGTATAGCAGTTAGATGATGGTAAATGAAGTGATTGGCCTCTGCCAATCATGGGTAATGTGTTTCCCTTACGGTAAAAAGCATAACAAGACATGTTGTTCTGTCCCTGGTACCTGGCACAAAAACCCCTTTCTCTTTCCAGCACTGAAATTAAAGTTCAGTCTAAATAATATCTGAGTTCATGCATGAAGAGAAAACAGGGAAAGACCTTTTCATCTGAATATCCGTATCAGGAAAAAAAAGTAATAAAGTATTTGTCATCCTTGATGGACTTTTCAGTTGACGGCAGTTCCTTCTGGATTATTTTCAAGGATGATGTGCTGTCCTCCTCCAGGCTAAGCCATGCGCTCTGTCCCAATCTATTACAGTCCTTGTAAATACCTTTCAAACCTAAAGACATCTCTTTTTTTTTAACCTTATTTTTCTCTTTCATGAATTTCAGACCTTTTTTTTTGCATATGGAGGTTCCCAGGCTAGGGGTCGAATCAGAGCTACAGCTACTGACCTACACCACAGCTCACAGCAATGACAGATCCTTAACCCACAGAGCAAGGCCAGGGATCGAACCCGCCATCTCCTGGTTCCTAGTCGGATTCATTTCCGCTGCATCACAAGGAGAGCTCCCCTCTTTTTTTCTTTTTTCAATGGCCTAACAGACTTGCTTGCCTCCATACTTCACAACTTTTTTATTAAAAATCTCCAAATGACCTCTTCAAAACAGAGATCTGTTTAATTTCCCAGTTTCATTTTTTTTTCCTTGAAAACTCCCACCAAGCAGCCACACTGCAGTAAAACAAAGTAAAATGAGACAAACCTGTAGTCCAGGCATTTCTTCGCCCTCCCTTTTATCCTCTACACAGTTAAGCACCGCATTTATTAACGCTATGGATTAAGCCATCATCCTCCCTTCTTTCATGGCTGATCTCAACAGCCCTGCACATGACCTCCCTGCCTCAGGCCTCTCTCTTCCCTCCCTCTCCACCGCAGGCAGAGCAATGATCGGAAATCCTTGTTTGATGGTATTATGCATAAAATCCGTAAGTGGCTTCTCCAGCCCCTAAGATGACCACCAAACCCTGACATCCAAGGCCTCTGCCCAGTCTCAGCTCTTACATTGTCCTCTTTCCCGTCTATCCTTGAGTAATTTCCTTGAACTTGTTCCTACACGTCCTCTCCTAACAGCCTCTTTCTCCACCCCCTGGTCCTTGTCCCATTTTCTTCCCGTCCATCTCACAAGGTTCATTCCTTCAAACTCTAGGCTAATTTGTTCTCACCTCATGAAAGGCAAAGCTTTTCTCTAGAGGCCTTCCTTGACACCTTTCCCCTCTGAATGTGAATTAGTTATCCCTTTCTTAGGCTCCCATCACATCTTGTCCTTATGCCTGTATTACCACCTGTTGTAGTTCCTTACTTACAAATCCTCTCTTACTAGACTGTGATTTCTTTCCGAGAAGAGATGGTTTAATGTTCTTGTTCCTATTTCCCAGTGCCTGGTGCAATACCTAGCATGGGGCAATTGCTTATTAAAAGCTGCTCAATGAAACTAGCCCCTTGAGAGTTTTAAAAGGAAGAGTCCCCATAATGGCTCAGTGGGTTAAGTACCAGACACAGTGTTTGTGAGGGTGCAGGTTTGACCCCTGGCCTCACTCAAAGCTGTGGTACAGGTCACAGATGTGGCTTGCATCTGGCGTTCCCTTGGCTGTGGCACAGGCCTGCTACTGCAGCTCCAATTTTATCCTTAGCCGGGAACTTCAATAAGTTGCAGGTACAGCCATTAAAAAAAAAGAGAGAGACAGAGAGACTTTTTTTTTTTTGGTCTTTTTGCCTTATCTAGGGCCACAACCACGGCATACGGAGGTTCCCAGGCTAGGGGTCTAACAGGAGCTGTAGCTGCCGGCCTTCGCCACAGCCACAGCAACGCGGGATCCGAGGCGCGTCTGCAACCTACACCACAGCTCACAGCAATGCCGGATCCTTAACCCACTGAGTGAGGCCAGGGATCGAACCCGCAAGTTCATGCATGGTTCCTAGTCGGATTCGTTAACCACTGAGCCACAACGGGAACTCCGAGAGACAGAGAGAGTTTTAAAAGGAAATTTAGAACTGTCACTCTCAGTTATAGTCAATGACACAAAGCCTGCAAGGACTTTTATTTTCTTTTTATTTTTTTTAATTTTTTATTTATTTTTTTGGTCTTTCTGCCTTTTCTAAGGCCGTACCCGTGGCATATGGAGGTTCCCAGGTTAGGGGTCTAATCAGAGCTGTAGCTGCCGGCCTACACCACAGCCACAGCAACGCGGGATCCGAGCCGCGTCTGCAACCTTCACCACAGCTCACAGCAACGCCGGATCCTTAACCCAATGAGCAAGGCCAGGGATCGAACCCGCAACCTCATGGTTCCTAGTCGGATTCGTTAACCACTGAGCCACGACAGGAACTCCAAAGAGTCGGCCCGCTGCGTTGGCCGGGAATCGAACCCGGGTCAACTTCTTGGAAGGCAGCTATGCTCACCACTATACCACCAACGCTGCACAAGGACTTTTATTTTCGAGGAACTGAGAGATTCCACATTCCCTTCCTGGTACAAGGTAAATACTGCTGTTCCCGATGGTTAGTCACATGCAAATACGAACTTATCAAGTGTATATCCTCCCCAGATGAAAACCAGATTCATGAGGTGTTTCTCAGAACTACTAGAAAAGGCTGCAGCTAAAAAGGAAACGCAAAGCAATATGGGCCTAGGAAAACCTATGCTGTGAAGGGGGTAGTTTAACAACTTGCAGTGACTTTCAAGTAATTACCTGCTTTTTATAAGCTAAGTATATGATACGTAGTGATAAAGAAAGTCTCCACCAAGGAAAGGTGGTTATTTCAGTTCAGGTTGATAAGCCCCAGACGGACAGAACTAGAAGAAAATGAGACAGATTTATGCAGCATGTCTACCACGTGGGATTCCTGAGGCCAAGAACGGGAGGTGCTTTCCTGAGCTTCCTCAGGTGAGCGGCAGTGAGAAACACCAATTCAAGTAAATGGTTTCTAATCTCACGCTCCTTATACCTCTCCTTCCGGCCTCATGAACCACAGGTCTAGGCTTTTCATGCAAGCAACTACCTATCTGATTATGTTTTCAGGCCAAAGAGCTGATTTTGTATCCAGTGATCCTAGAAAACCGTTCATTACCTACAGAAATGGCCACTTGGATTAATTTGTGGAGTACTTCAATTCCAAATCTACGGTTCAGGTGGCAAGAGGAAGTAAATACGCAGGGTTCTGTTTGTTTTCCTGCACAGAGTAACTGGATTAGTGATGAAAGGTGAATTCCAACCACTTGACTTGGAGGGAAGAACCCTGGGAGCAGTACTAAGATGAAAAGTTGCCAGCTATTATGTTCTTCTCTCCGGACCCACTTTGCTCCTAGAAGTTTAAGCGGGAAAGCTGCCAGAACTCCTCCTGCCAAGGGCTCTAAAAAGGAGCTTTTGACAAACTGAGTTCACATAGCATATTCGCTTAGGTCTCGGCCTCTGGTCACAGGACAGACCTGGATCAATCAAGTAGGAAATGCCCGACCCTTCTCCACCCAGAGCCAGCTCCTAGGCACTCAGAAGGGGGGAGGCAGGTGGTGACCTTGAGTTATCAGTGTCCACTGACTGATGTCTGCTGGAGCTGTTTGTCCCCACATTAGCACTTAACTGGAAGCACTCAAAAGAAGCACTCAAAAGAAGAATAGAATTTTGATACAGTCATTTGAATGTCGATATATATCAAACAAGAAGTAATGATACACTGTTAACAACTGAAGCAACAGTTAAAAGCTATTTATTAACTAGTTTTCCTTCCCCTTCTATCAGAAAACTAGACAAAGGTGTATTTTTTTTTTTTTTTTGCCTTAGAGAGTGTTTGAAATTAACTGGACAAAAACATAAAAGCAAGCAGAAAGTTACTCTCAGTGGCTGAGTACTTTAGAAAGTAACCAACGCCGAAGAAATGCCACTTTCCAGAGAAATCAAAGGAACCAAGTTCTAATACTGACCAAGACTGCTGCTTGGCAGCTTCCTGAAGAGGCAGAGACCGCTGAGAGCATGACTACGCCAATAGCTGCTGAACCCTAGACTCAGGGGTTTCTCAATCTTGGTCAGAAATCATCCTGTCCCCTGTGTGGCACAGAATCAGGGAGTAGCCCCAGGGAGGGGAGCCACTTAAGGCTGGCCTCTGGACTGTCAAGAGGCAGCACCCACGATTGCCCAGAGATAAGGTCTGCATGCTTCAGCGCATGCTTCTCCGTGCATGCTTCAGCATCTCAGGTCCTCACAAACCCCAACAAGGAAGGAGACCAAATCTGCCCCACACCCTGGCAGAATGAAGAACTCGGAAGCAGACATAATTTTATTTAGAGAAAAGGAAGAAACGGTGTCGGGCATCCACGTTTACTGATCAGAACTCACGCCTCCTCTGTCTGGAACCATACTGGAGACCGCGAGGAGCTCGCGTGCAGCGCCAGCCCACGTCGCGAGGAGCTCGCGTGCAGCGCCAGCCCACGTCGCGAGGAGCTCGCGTGCAGCGCCAGCCCACGTCGCGAGGAGCTCGCGTGCAGCGCCAGCCCACGTCGCGAGGAGTTCGCGTGCAGCGCCAGCCCACGTCGCGAGGAGTTCGTGTGCAGTGCCAACCCACGTCAAGGGCTGGGTTCCCCAGAACCACAGCCAAGCAATCAGTTTTGGAACAAAAACCTTGAGCCTGCTAAGGAAATGGTAATAGAAAAGGGTGTGAATTTGGGATTTTTGACTTGGGCCATGTATTATGATGATGTTGAATTTAATGCAACTCTGTACTGTTCTTAAATCCTTGGTTACTGAATATGTGGCAAAAGAAAGAAAGAAAAATGCAGTCTTGTTAGAGTTCAGTGAACAGATTAATTTTCCTATGAGGATTTCCAGAAAGAGAAGAATGCGGGAAGTGGATTAATGGGGCATTGTTCTTGAACTCTAAATAAATGAACGTGTGAATGAAACAAAAATTTTAAAAAATTCTTCCTGGAGATAAAGGCACACACACAAATGAAAACCTAATTGGTGAAAGACCAAATGAGTGTGAAAATCAGACAGGAAATGAAGACTCCTAAGTTTTCCTGGATTGGGTTACTACTGACAGGTATCAGCAGAGTGAAACTGGAGAGAAGCCTAAAAGTGAGATTTAGCCCCCAAATTTCTGGGGAACAAGTTGACCTGGAATCCTGCAGGACGCCTAGAAGGTGACATCCAGTGAACAGGAGAGAGCTGAGTCTAGGATCCAGGCGGCAGATCCTCCCTCACCTTTTTGGAGAAGCTAAGTAGGGGCAGAAATGTTGACTTACAGCTGTGCGGTGGTGAGGCGAGAAGATATGGCGCAGCAGCAAGAATCCTGTTCTAGAATCAGGGAATCTGATCAATTCCCTGAGGGGCCTTACAGAAGGCACATTTCCTCTTCCTCTTAGGACCTCACTTCCTTTGTTTTTTGTTTTGTTTTGGTTGCTTTTTTCCAGTCTAGATTCGATGTTTTCAAATGGATTTCTGTGGCGGGGATGCCTCAGAGGCCTGTACTGCTTCTGAGAAAAAAATCTGTTTATCATTTGTCTCGTAAAATTACATTTGGGCACGGAAAAAAAGTTCCATTTTCCCCCCTTTTTTTCTTTAATTTTTATGGCCTCATCTACAGCATATGGGAGTCTGTGGCTAGGGGCTGAATCAGCGCTGTAACTGTGGCCTATGCCACAGCCACAGCAACGCCAGATCCTTACCCCATGGAGCCAGACCATGGATCAGCCTGCATCCTCTTAGAGACAATGTCAGGTCCCTAACCCTCTGAGCCACGACAGGAACGCCCAAGGGTTCCATTTTTAAATTAACAATAAAATGTTTGAAAACCACAGATCCAGATGTTTCTGCAGAAAACATGTCCTATGTTCTAATATCCTAGGAGCCACTGTCCTCACTTCTGTCACCCGTTTCACACGTGCTCAGCCTGACCAGACGTCTGTTTCCTTCTTGGAAAGAAGGCCATTTATCCCACTCAAAAAAGCTTCTGGACTGGATTTCACTGGGGTACATACACTTCAAATGTTGATGAAGCCTTGAAACATGGGTGAAACAGAAGTCTTCAAATTTTTACAACAGTATAAACTAAAATTGTAGAATCTCATCTGAGAAAAAGAGTTGATATTGGAAGATACTGGAATGAGAGTGACACACCTTAAAAAATTAGAAACGGGGGTTCCCGTCGTGGCTCAGTGGTTCACAAACCCGACCGGCATCCATGAGGGCGTGGGCTGGATCCCTGGTGTTGCTCAGCGGGTTAAGGATCTGACCTTGCCGTGGCTGGGGTGCAGGCCGGCAGCCATAGCTCTGATTCAACCCTTAGCCCGGGAACCTCCATATGCTATGGGTGTGGCCCTAAAAAGACTAAAAGACAAAAAAAATTAGAAACAAATGCAATCGGTTGCGAAGAGATGGTAAAATCTGAAACTGGAAGATCTGGCTTGGGTCAAGACCGCAGTAGCTGTCTACTTTGGAGAATATGCTTAGCTCTTCCAATCTTTGAATGTCCTCTGTGAATTAATTCTTTATATTAACTCCGTCTTTTGGAGAGCTGATGTGAAAGCCCCATGAAATAATAAAGATGAAAGGGCTAAGGAACTGGACATCACTGGGTCTGTGTAACTGAAAAAATACTGGTTATGCAGTTAAACGGAAATTATAGGTATGAGTTCAGGGGAACGTGTTCAAGAGATTATCATGGTTATAATCTTATGAGTTAATATGAGCCGGCATGACCGAATCTGTATTTTTATTGTAAATATCCATTTTAGTTACTGATATAGTCAATCCTAATTTATAAAAAATACACAGGGCTAGGAATTTGGGGAATTGGCTCTCCCAGCTGCTAAGCATGTGACGAAAAAGAACCCACTTAATCTTTCTGACTTCGTGGTTCCATCTGCCAAACAGCAGTCACACTGGTTTCATATTTCATAAGGTTGATCATTTAATGACCCTTCAGAGAACACTGCGAGGTGTGTTCATGGTCCAGAAAAGCCAGGTTTACAGTGCTAACAACGTCGCTTAATACAGTACCTTTTAAAGAAATGGTCTCATTGTTTTTATATTCTATTTGAACTTTTCCTGCATTTAATTAATACAAGCTTAGTACCCTTTATATGTGTCATTTCAATGTCTTTTTGCTCTTTACTACAGCTATGATTTTATTTGTTCCCAATTATAGCCATGCCACTGTATTTGCTGAGAGATCAAAGGCTTATGATGTAAAACATCTTTCGGGAGTGAGTTGCAAGATGTAACTCTTCCAACTTGTCTGCAACTCAAGACAATAAGGAAGTTTTCCTGGACAAATGAAATGAATACCTCAGCTTGAGTTAAGAGCGAATCATCACAGAAAAAGGTCCATTTCACCAAGGGTGGGACCCTGCCTTGGGTATATATATGCGTGTACCTAGCAGCCTGCTTTTCTCACTCTCTGAACTTCCTGCCTCTGCGCAGCATCTCGCTTCTCTCCTCATTCACCATCACTATGAGGAGCACCACCGCGTTTGCCACCCTGGCTCTGGCAGCCACTACGTGGGCTGTCTCTCTGCCTGGTGAGTTAGGGTTCCTTCTCAAATAACTCGGGCTTTTATGTTCGCTCCAACAGAACCCGCCTTCAGTAATTAGAGAATGCTGAAGTCCAAAGAAATAAAGTGGGGGCGAATCAGATCTTCAGGAAGAAGAAGAGAGACTGAAAGGAAGAGGCAAAGGACCGTGAGCTTTCTGCTCGGTTCCTGATCAGTATCTCTCAGGTTACTAACTCGCCCTTTCGGGAACCTCCTAGGCTACTCTGAGGTGACCGCAACCCGCCCTGGGCACGCCCACAGGACCTCCTAGATACCCATCCCAGCCCTTTCTCCAGGGACCAGGGACCCCAGCCCTCTTCTGGGGAGGGAGAAGGGCAGGACTGCATATGTCTCCGACTTCATCCTGAGTTGGTCCTGAGTCAAGAAGTACCCTCTCTTAGGTCTGGCCTGGGCAAGGGATGTTGGCACACGGGTTTCAGTTACTGTGAACAACGAATTTAGCTTTGTGTTTCTAACTTTGGAATTTACTCTTTCTCCATTTCCTTCTCTCCAAATGCATCTCAATCCACCCTCTTCCGGTGATCAAGAAATAGGGACAGAGGTGAGTACAACCTTTTCTGCGTGTTTTCTGCAAAAATGAATCAGAGCTAACGTGTAAACGCGCTGTGACAGTAGGTAGCTGGCTCACAACGGGCTGAAAGAATCTCCCAGGAGGTAAAACTGCTCTTAACCCGGTGGTATTTCTTTCTTTAAAGGCTGCAGAAGGAAGCTCCTTGCAAAAGGAGACGGGCAGATAAACTCTTACCTTTGGGTAGCATTTTAAACTTTTTTCAGCATTTTTCACATTCATTATTCCACTAGACTCTCATTATAACCCTAAAAAAAGAGAGCTTAAATCTTTCTTCTGAAACCACTAATTTCTCATTTAAGGAGAGCTCTAGGTGAGATTTAATGTGATAGCAAAGCACCTGGTCCACAGAAGAACTTCTGCACACGTTTCCTGAAAAGCTGAAGCAGCCAGGGATCTTAAGCGCCGATACGAGAGCGACGGCCGAACCGAAGGAAGAGACATTATCATTTTAAGGGTATTATTTTTGTTCTAATTACAGGTGGACTGCACAAAATACAGTGGAAAAGGGGCCAGTGTCGCATGCACAAAGGAGTGGAGGCCCGTATGTGGCATAGATCAGAAAACTTACAGTAATGAATGCATGTTCTGTTTGCTAAGTCAGTAAGTATAGCTGCCCAACTTAAGGCGCCTCCTTTTCTTTTCTTAGATCATGAAATTCACGCTGGCAAAAATCCGCTTGGTTTTTAACCACGTGGTTTGACAAATCTTACCTTTTGTCACGATCCCGCAGTACTCATGGACATTGCTTTGTTAAAAACAGTCACCTATACTTAAGGCTGTCTACCTATCTTTATGTGCTATCTAGCCAAATTCTCACTTATATTATACAATGTCCCTTGGGTATCAGCCATTACATATAGATATTTTTATTCCCACATTACATGTAAGGAAACCGGGTCTCAGACAGGAGATGTGTCTCGGTAGAAATTTCATGAACGTCCTGTGTGTTACGTCTTTCTTATCACTGGGAGGGAACTCCAAAGACAGCCGTCCGTATTTGGGCTGTTAGCCATGGGCAGGATTCTAAGACTCTGCTCTGTCCTTCCTACATGCTGCCTCTCTGATTGTCTAGCAAGGTCTAGGGGAGAGACTGAAAGCACAAACGGACAGTCAGAATTAGTGGAAATCTTTACTACCAGTAGCCCCGCACATTACATATTAAGTCCTCACTATAAGTGACACCTCAGCGTCTAACAGACTTTAAGAATGGTTACGACCAGTCATTCCAGCAACCTGAATTCATTCCTTTCTGGTCAGTGCTTAAAACCATGGGCTTTGGTGTCAGACACCTGGCTAAGAATCCAGGCTGCACTTGGTGCCCAACAGGCTACACACTTCTGTATCCAGTAAGATGAAAATTACAGTAGTGTATAGGAATCACTGTGATAAAACATATCAAATCTTAGCAGACACAGAATACTATTCATACATACAAGCGTTTCCTTTTTAACATTTCCCTGCTTTTCAGCCCTTCTGAAAACTTAGTCAAATATAACTGCAAGTGTTGTCCAAAATAAAGTCTCTCAGGAAATGCAAATTTATACACTAACAAAACCATCAGAGATTAAAGATTGAGAGGTTAGTGACTATACTATCTCACATATTCTCTTTTTAGAGGAAATAAAATACTTAGACAGAAGAGACTATAACAGAATTACACAGACTCTGAGTGCCAGAGATGGATGAGGATATTTTCATTTTTTTAACTGCAAAAATATTTTCACGTTACATTATGCCTTTGATTTCCATCTGAATATGCAGAGACTATTTTAAAAATGCCCAGTCTCTTTTCAGTGTTGATCTTAATTTTTATAGTTTTACTTGCTTGCAAAATGACTATATATCAAAGATGTTAATGGTAAATATTAGCTAACTAGGGTAAACAATTAACCAGAATTACTCATTCTCAGCTCAGGTCAGACACACAGAATGACCTAAGACTGTATTTTACTCTGTAGACTATAAAATATCAAATAACTGGATTATCCATTCAATAAAATCTTCTCTTCCAGAGAGAAAGGACTTGAACTCAGAAAACTTCATGATGGCGAATGTGTAAGTATACACAGAAATTTTATTTATTTACTTATCTGGCTGCATCCACAGCATGTGGAAGTTCCTGGGCCGGGAATCGAACCCATGCCATAGCAGTGACCTGAGTCAGCCACAGCAGGGACAACGTCGGATCCTTAATCCACTAGGAACCAAGGAAATCCAGAAGTTGTATTTATTCTTAATATAAAATGTTTCCACAAATCTTCACTTTCACTGAGAAAAACTATTTTAAGATTTGTATTGTAGAAATAAATCATCAGTGACTACACCAAGATATCTGGCCAGCCTAAACAGAAGACCTGAGGTACAGTTAATTTATTTACCCAGAGGAAGACTCCACAGACTCTACTCACAGCCCCTAACTGGGGCACACTGATATACGGGTGGTCGTTTTCTAACACTGCAAAGAACTGGGAGGTTAAGAAGAGCACATTAGGGACTTAGGAGACCCCTGTAACAATGAAGGACGTCGTAAAGAAAAAGCACCCAAACCTCAAGAACACAAATGGATTCAGCAGTGAGGAGTAAAGAGCTCTAAGTGGAAAGTCTGTCTGAAATGTGATGTGAGAGGACTGCAAACGTGGCCTTGTGGCAGTAACGACAGTTCGTCCTAAGGGGCCCCTCACCCAGTTTGTTAAGCGAGGTAGCAAAATGTCATCATGGAACTGGCAGAAAAGGAAGTCCCGTGTAAAGGAGTGGGCACTGGTCTGGCAAATAGTGGGTAAGGTCACGCCAGCAGGAAAGCCATCGCAGGCACAGGCACAGGGATGGACGGGAGCAGGGAACGCCCTGGGGGTGCAGTCCCTGGGTTCAGTTGGCCCAGAAGGCAGAGCAGATGAGGCTGGAGAAGGGAGCACTGGTGACGCCAGGACTTGGGGTTGTCAGGGAAGGAGTTACATATTTGAACAAGATCTCATTTGCTTTCTAAAAAAAAAAAAAATGACGCTGACATCAGTGTAGAGGGTGACTGAAATCTCAGACGAGCCAGGAGGTGGGGCATTAAATCGGCAGGCGGTGCACCTGTGTAGGCAAGAGAGCCTGAGGGCCTAGTGCTGACTAAAGCGGATGACAGCACGTGAGGAGAGGGCTAGGCCAGAAATTAAGTCTGAGACAGAATCCATTTCTGCCGCTTGGATGCGGAGAATCAGTGAGAGGGCGGCCCTCAGGCTGGGCTGAGCGGTCCCTCACCGGGATGGGGCTCTCGCTGCTGCTGGGTCAGATTATGCAAGCTGCAGAGGATATGCGATTCTGCATGTGGGTTTTTGGTCCCTCAAGGGTTTTCAAAGTTTCTTTTCTATGATTTAATGATCTGAAATTGCTTTTTTTCTTTTCCTTTTTTTCGCACAGAGGCAGGTCGAATGCACCCAATATTCTGAGATATGCACCTTGGAATACCTGCCCCACTGCGGATCTGATGGAAAAGTATATGGCAACAAATGTTCCTTTTGCAACGCTGTTGTGTAAGTGCTTAATTCAATACTGCATTTGTAGAAAGAGCCTCTCCCACAGAGCCAGGAACCATCTTTGCTACATAAACTAGGTACTGCTATGAAGCGTAAGAGCGAGATGGTGGACTGATAATAACAGTATTTTTACAAAAATAAATAACAAGAGGACGAGAGAAAGGGAGAAAGAAGAAACAGAAGTCAGGGAAAAAGAGCCTTGGTCAACATCCTGGTATTATTAAATGGCAGGTGAAATACAAGTTTACAGAACTTTCGGCTCTTAACCCTGGTTTTTTACTAGTACATTTAATTGTTTTTCCCCACTATGATGCAACTTAGTGACTAACTGCTCATCTTGCATGCTGTGTACTCATTTGGCTGGCTTGATTGAAAGATATGCAACTTTTCTTTTAAGGTCTCCAAAACCTCCCTTTTAAAAAGATGATTTCTCTTGCAGGAAGAGCGGCGGCACACTTTTTTTTGTAAAATACGGATTATGCTGAGCCTCCCCAAAGCTCAAGGGCACCAAGTTTCCTTTGGGAGATTCCATGTAGAAAACCAGTTACTCTGGGATGGTTGTGGAGACAAGTATATATGAACGATTCTTCAATAAAAGATTCTCAGCAGCAAACTGTCAGGCTTGTCTCCATGGATGTGATTCTTCTCTGAAGGAAAAAACCTGCAGTCACTTTCCTAGACTGTACGTCACACACAGAAGTAGCTCCTCTATTTCTACTCAAGGTGGGAGCTGGAGAGAATACACACACACTGGTGAGAGGAGAATTTGCTCACAGCATCCCATTTTAAATCATCTTTTCTAGAAGTCAACATGGATCAAAGGGCGGTTCTCACATTACCTTTAACGACACTGATAAGAACAGGAAAGTCCAGGCGTGGAGAAAGACAGAGTAAGACCACTTAATACTATAAACAAATCAGAACAGGCCAGGGATAACGTAACACTTCAGGCATCACCATTTAAAGAGAACTGTCACATGTGGGCCTCTGCAAAGGAAGGCATCTTGCTGTTTTCTGTCGTGGAAGAGATAAAAAAGCAATGTATCCTGGGAGTTCCCTGGTGGCCGATCAGCTAAGGATCCAGTGTTGTCCCCACTGCCATGGCGTGGTTTTGATCCCTGGCCCAGGAATTTCTGCATGCCATGGGAGGGGCTAATATATATACACATATATTCTAAATAAATGCTGAAGTCACTAACAAGAGCTGGGGGGAATGGAGGTCTGTGCAGAACTGTCATGAGAGAGCTATGAGAACCTTCTCATGTGTGGGACTCCAGACAGAGTGCTCAGATCATCCGTGGATGTGCAGACACAGGTATTTACCTCAGTAAAGAGAATTTTCTGGAGTTCCCATCATGAATCAGCAGTAACGAACCCAACCAGTATCTACGAGGATGTGGGTTTGATCCCAGGCCTCGCTCAGTGGGTTAAAAATCCGGCGTTGCTGTGGCTGTGGTGTAGGCTGGCAGCTGTAGCTCCGATTCAACCCCTAGCCTGGGTACTTCCATATGCTGTGGGTGTGGCCCTGAAAAAAGCCAAAAAAAAAAGGAAAGAAAAGAGAGAGAGAGAAGAATTTTCTAATAGCGAGTTTGCAAATAGCAGAGTTATGCCCTCTAAGTTCAGTGCTTGCCAGTATGCTGTAGAGAACTGTGTGCTTTTTCCTAACAACAGAAAAAGAAAAGTCACCAGAGGTTAAGAAATGTGTTGCGTGGGGAGAAGCGATACAAAGAGACAAAGGAAGAGACCGTGTCGTGAAGGAATTTGCAGACTAGTCAAAGAGAGAGATTTTTAAAGAATTCATTAATAAACCATGTAAAAAGACTCCACCTCAAAATTATTAAAAGTTCACTGAAAACTGAAAGGAAGACCCGAGGTGTTAGTCACATAATGAGCTAGTGTATTTGTCTGCTTAGGCTGCGGTAACAAAATACAGATCCTCCTCCACCTAGGATGCAGTTATGTCTGGATAAATCCATCACATATTGAAAATATCATATGTTGCAAATGCACCTGCCTGCCTCTTCTACCTTAAATGGGCTCGGAGCATTGCCATTAGCCCACAGTTGGGCAAAATCACATAACAAAGCCTGTTTCATAACAAAGGGTTGAATATATCATGTAACTTATCAAATCCTGCAAAAGTGAAAGCCAGAAAGGTTCTGTGGGTACAGGATGGTTGTCAGCAAGTGGGTTATTTACCCTCCTGATCGTGCAGCTGACTGCGCACCTTGGCTCGCTGCCCAGTATCACCAGAGTATCAGACTACATATGGCTAGCTCAGGAAAAGATTAAAATTCAAAATTCAAGTACAGTTTCTACTAAACGCATATTGTTTTGACATCACCATGAAGCCAAAAAACTATAACTTGGACTCTCATAAGCAGGGAACTGTCTACACCACAGAGTGCGTGGCTTAAACAACAGGAATTTATGGGTCCCAGTTCTGGAAGCTGGAAGCCCAGGATCAAGGTGCCAGAAGATCTGGGCTCTGGTACGGGCCCACTTCCAGGTTCAAAGTCTGCTCTCTTCTTCCTGTGTCCTCCCATGATGGAAAGGGCGCTGCTGTTCTGGAGTCTGCCTTATAAGGGCACAAATTCCATCCATGATGCTGTGCCTTTAGGACCCAACCACCTCCCAAAAGTCTCAGCTTCTGATACCATCACACTGAGGACTGGGCTTCAACATATGAATCTTGTGGGGCGGGGGGATGTGGGGTACACATATTCAGGCAGTAACACTTTTGGGATGATGGCCACTCTAGTTCATGACTGCAATGGTAGGTATATGGGTGATGACCCTACAATCATTTGTAAGTTGCTTAACTACAAACAACAACAACAATTAAGACTGTACATTGCAAAGCAGATATAGAGCATATTATATTATGTTTTAAAAATATATATATAATTATGGAATAACTACACCACTTTGCTTTTTTAACTTACAAATTAAAAATGTGAGTTTACTTACATAAACTCTGTTTCTATCTAAACAGAATTCTCCCAGGAGACTACCCAAGTCTGGATAATGCTGTCTGTGGCTTCCATAAGACCCCTGATAAGGGAACGCCTTTACCTTACAGCCTAGGGTAGAAGTGATCATTTGTGTGTGTGGCTTTTCTGGGATGGAAAAATAGCTTTCAAGACCTAAATGAAGGCAGCTCAATACTGTGGTGCCAATACAACTGGTTACAGAATAGGCTAGACTGTGAAGGATCTCTGGTTTGGGCAGTTGAGTTGAGGCTTGCTGCTGGAGCACACGGAACTTTAGGTTAAATCCTCTGAAGGATTCTGACATCCCTGAAAGGTGATTAAGAATCTGCTCTGGGCTACAAAGTGAGGAATTGACTTTTTAAAATATCAGTACTGGTCGCAGGATACAAAATTAATACACAGAAATCAACCAAATTTCTATATATAACTAACATTGAAAGAGCAGAAAGAGAAACTAGGGAAACAATCCCACTTACCATCACATCAAAAAGAATCAAATACTTAGGAATAAATCTACTTAAAGAGGCAGAAGACCTGTACTCTGAAAATTGTAAGACGATGATGAAAGAACTAAAGGATGACATGAGCAGATGGAAAGACATACCATGCTCTTGGATTGGAAGAGTCAACAAAATGACTATACTACCCAAGGCAATCTACAGATTCAATGCAATCCCTATCAAATTACCAAGGACATTTTTCACAGAACTAGAACAAACTATTTTAAAGTTTCTTTGGAAGCACAAAAGACCCAGAATAGCCAAAGACATCCTGAAAAAGAAAAATGGAGCTGGAGGAATCAGGCTCCCTGACTTCAGGCTATACTGCAAAGCTACAGTCATCAAAACCATATGGTACTGGCACAAAGACAGAAACATAGATCAGTGGAACAGGACAGAAAGCTCAGAATTAAGCCCACACACCTATAGTCAACTAATCTATGACAAATGAGGCAAGAATATACATTGGAGAAAGAACAGCCTCTTCAGTAAGTGGTGCTGGGAAAACTGGACAATCACACGTAAAAAAATGAAACTAGAACACTTTCTAACACCATGCACAAAAATAAACTCAAAATGGATTAAAGACCTAGATATAAGACCAGATACTATAAAACTCTTAGAGGAAAACATAGGCCAAACACTCTCCGACATAAATGACAGCAACATCTTCTCAGATCCACCTGTTAGAGTAATGACAGTAAAAAAAAAAAAAAATAAACAAATGGGACTTAGTTAAACTTAAAAATTTCTGCACAGCAAAGGAAATGCTAAACAAAATGAAAAGACAACCCACAGAATGGGAGAAAATATTTGCAAATGAATTGACTGAGAAGGGATTCATCTCCAAAATTTACAAACACCTCCTACAGCTCAATACCAAAAAAAAAAAAAAAAAAGCCATCAAAAAATGGGCAGAAGATCTAAACACACAATTCTCCAAAGAAGACATACTGATGGCCAAAAAACACATGAAAAGATGTTCAACATCACTCGTTATTAGAGAAATGCAAATCAAAACCACTATCAGGTACCACCTTAAAACAGCCAGAATGGCCATCATCAAAAAGTCTACAAACAATAAGTGCTATTACACTGTTGGTGGGAATTTAAATTGATGCAACCACTGTGGAAAACAGTATGGAGATTCCTCAGAAAACTAAAAACAGAATTACCATGTGATCCAGCAATCCCACCCCTTGGCATCTATCCAGAGAAATCCATGACTCAAAAAGACACGTGTACTCCAAATGTTCGTTGCAGCACTCTCTACAATAGCCAAGCCATGGAAACAACTCAAATGTCCATCGACAGAGGAGTGGATAAGGAGGATGTGGTACATATACACAATGGAATATTACTCAGCCATTAAAAGGAAAGAAATAACAGCATTTATAGCAACATGGATGGACCTAGAAATTATCATGCGAAGCGAAACCATTAAAACAATGAGACACCAACATCAAATGCTACCACTTACATGCGGAATCTAAAAAAAGGACACGATGAACTTCTTTGCAGAACAGATACTGACTCACAGACTTTGAAAAACTTATGGTTTCCAAAGGAGACAAGTTGGGGGGTGGGGGGACGTACTGAGGTTTTGGGATGGAAATGCTATAAAATTTGGTTGTGATGATTTTTGTACACCTATAATTGTAATAAAATTCATTAAGTAATTACAAAAATAAATAAATTAACTTTTTAAAAAGAATGTAGGAGAAATGATTAGTTCATTTAGGCATTAATAATCCTGAAGGAGAGACACGTAAAGCAATCAAACCCATGGCCTCAGTTTTTAAGAAGGCAGATATTTTTTTTAAAAATCAGAAAGATAATAGGTGAGATCTTGTGGCCAGATTTGCTAAAGAATATGGCTCAAAAAGATTAAGAGTCTAAAAATGAAATAACCAAAAAAAATACTGAAACATACAAATTGAATTATTTCCTAGCTAGGAATGGGAGTCTGACATCCAGGGACAAAGCCGCAAGTTGCAGCATTGAACCATGGGTATGACAGATGGCAGAGAAGTCATAGGCTAAGGATTCTTTGAGGGATATGTGACAACTTATCTTACATACGCTCTTCTTCCAGTATTATTTCAACTGGAATTTGGGGAGGTTTGGAAAAGCTGAAAATATTTTACCCTGATTTCTTTCATATGTTCTACTTTTTCCTCTGTGTGCTTTATGATTATATACTATTTGTAGACCTCTCTGTATTATCTTATTTTTATATCTATTAAACAAAGCCATGTGGTGATAATCTGCAATTCCTTTTATATTAGGATATTTTGTTTCACTTTTACCTAGTCGATATACTGGGTTTGTGTCTCTGTTATTTGATTTCTCATTGCTGATGAGGATGAGAAATACAGAGGCCATGATTAAGAGCAGAATTCACAAGATTCAGACAACTGAAATATTTGGAGTTCCCGTCGTGACGCAGTGGTTAATGAATCCGACTAGGAACCATGAGGTTGCGGGTTCAATCCCTGGCCTTGCTCAGTGGGTTAACGATCCGGCGTTGCCGTGAGCTGTGGTGTAGGTTGCAGACGCGGCTCGGATCCTGTGTTGCTGTGGCTGCAGCGCAGGCCAGTGGCCACAGCTCCGATTCGATTAGACCCCTAGCCTGGGAACCTCCACATGGCGCGGGTGAGGCCATAAAATGATAAAAAGGCAAAAAAAAAAAAAAGAAAACTCAAATATTAAAAGCTGCTTCCTCAAGTCTGACTTTCATGAGTAATTATTTGGTTAACAATAGTCTTCTGCCATGGTAAACACGCCATTAGGTAAGGAATACACCAGTCTTTTTCACTGCTTGTACAACCAGGCCACCCAGGATGGCTGTTCTGCTCTCTGTACATCCCCTGTTTAACCAGTGCCTGCTTCACCTCCACCCTGCTCACATAACTGCCCTGCCTACACACTTGTCTGAACCCTAGCTGTGACTGCTCTGCTTTTAGATCAGAACATCTCTACCATGAGGGCTCAACAAAGGGGCAGTGAGGGCAGGGCCACGACCCTCTGCTGGTTTCCCCAGTAACTGATGAGCCAACCTGATGTCAATCTCCCTGCGCCCCACACCGCTAGGAACAAAGACTGCCCCCATGTCCCTCCCTCTGTCTGTAGCACACAGCAGCGTGCCGCTCCAGGCCCTTGCTTCACACATGTAAGAAAAAGATACACGCACCCTTGTGTTCACAGCAGCACTATTCACAACAGCCAAGACGTGGAAACAACCTAAATGTCCAACAACAGATGAGTGGATTAAGAAGACATGGTATATGTACACAATAGAATACTGCTCAGCCATAAAAAAGAACAAGATAGGCGTTCCCGTCGTGGAGCAGTAGAAATGAATCCGATTAGGAACCATGAGGTTGTGGGTTTGATCCCTGGCATCACTCAGTGAGTTAATGATCCAGCATTGCTGGGAGCTGTGGTGTAGGTTGCAGATGTGGCTCGGATCTAGCGTTGCTGCAGCCCTGGCATAGGCCAGCAGCAACAACTCCGATTAGACCCCTAGCCTGGGAACCTCCATATGTCGCAGGTGTAGCCTTAAAAAGATAAAAAGCCAAAAAAAAAAAAAAAAAGAGAGCACTACAATGCCATTCGCAACAACATGGGTGAAACTAGAAACTCTCATACTAAGTGAAGTAAGTCAGAAATCGAAAGCCAAATACCATGTGATATCACTTATATCTGGAATCCAATATATGGCACAAATGAACCTATCTACAGAAAAGAAACAAACTTGTGGACTTGGAGAACAGACTTGTAGTTGCCAAGAGGGAGGAGAAGAGAGTGGGATGGACTGGGAGTCTGGTGTTAGCAGATGTAAACTATGGCGTTTGGAGTGGATAAGCAATGAGATCCTGCTGCACAGCACAGCGAACTGTATCTAGTCACTTGTGATGGGATATGATGGAAGATAATGTGAGAAAAAGAGTGTATGCATACACGTACAGCTGGGTCACTTTGCTGTACAGTACAAATTGACGGAACAGTGTAAATCGACAGTAATAGAAAAAGTAAAAATCTTAAAAAAAAAAAAAAAAAGATCCCTCTGCCCGTTTAACCACTCATGTCTCTGTTGCTGACTCTGGGCTCTTTCCTTGGTCTTGAAGCTGGGCAAGCACAGGGCGTGCGGGCCTGGGGGTGGGGGCAGCACAGCACTGCTGTAGTTTCAGTGTCCTATTCAACGCTTGACAAACCAGAGCCCCAGACAGTAGACGGCCTAAGGGAATTCTCTTACTAATAACAAAATCTGTGACAAAGCTAAGTTGAAAACAATGTCAATTATTTATTATCAGGAAGTAAGTTCACTATCATTATTATCTTTAAGTATTCATATAATGCAATGAATTTGTGGCTCTGAACTGTAAAGCCCATATCGGCAGCTGAGGCAAAGGCAGAGCCAAAATAAATAGCTTTCATCAGCAGCTCATTCGGATTAGGCAGTTCTCCAAGATGTTGAAATATTAGTTCACTTAAACCTCCAAAGAGCCCCTTAAGGAAAGTTTGATCACTCCGCTGTGCAAATGGGAAAATTCTACCTAGAGAGAAGAAACTACTTTTCAGTGTGACAGAATATTACAACTAGATCTTCTGTTTTTATGTCCAGAATCCTATCTCAGCAGCAGAATACCTCTAACTCTCTGAAATGGGAGATGAATGATTTATTTAGGAAGGTGATGGTGTATTTTCAGGTTGCTACAAGTTAGATTTTAAGTACAGAGCCCACAGATGGAATGAAAACCACTTCTTTCATATTCCAGATGACCCAGATCCTTTCCAGAAGTTGCCAGTAGGATTGTTTTTAGGCATTTATTGAAATGAAATAATGAAATAAATTAACTGAGGTAAATAAAAATGTGTTCATTCTGGCATTGTTAATAATAATGAAAGTCAGAATCAACCTAGTTGAGCAACAATGGAAGAATATTAATATAATAAAATCCATATTTGTGACAGAATGTGATACCAGGCATCTAAATTCATGTTCTATGTAATTATATCTAAAGATCAAGAAAATATAATACATTCCTTGGAAGAGGTAAAACTACCACTATTTGCAGATGACATGATACTAGAAAATCCTGAGGACATTATCAGAAACCTGTTAGAGCTCATCAGTGAATTTGGCAAAGTTGCAGAATACAAAATTAATATACAGAAATCGACTGCATTTCTATATACTAACAGTGAAAGATAAGAAAGAGAAATTAGGGAAACAATCCCATTTACCATGGCATCAAAAAGAATCAAATACTTAGGAATAAACCTACCTCAAGAGACAAAAGACCTGTACTCTGAAAACTATAACATGCTTTGAAAGAAATCAAAGATGACACAAACAGATGGAAAGACACACCACTCTCTTGGTTTTGAAGAAATAGTATTATCAAAATGACTGTACCATCCAAAGCAATCTACAGATTCAATGCAATGCCTATCAAATTACCAAGGACATTTTTCACAGAACTAGAACAAAATATTTTAAAGTTTATTTGGAAACACAAAAGACCCAGAATAGCCAAAGACATCCTGAGAAAGAAAAACGGAGCTGAAGGAATCAGGCTCCCTGACTTCAGGCTATATTATAAAGCTACAGTCACCAAAACCGTATGGTACTGGCACAAAGACAGAAATATAGATCAGTGGAACAGGACAGAAAGCCCAGAATTAAACCCATACCCCTACAATCAACTAATCTATGACAAAGGAGGCACGAATACACAATGGAGAAAAGACAGCCTGTTCAAAAAGTGGTGCTGGGAAGACTCGACAGCCACATGTAAAAGAATGAAATTAGAACACTTCCTAACACCATACACAAAAATCAACTCAAAATGGATTGAAGACCTAGATATAAGACCAGATACTATAAAACTCTGAGAAGAAAGCATAGGTCAAACACTCTCTGACGTAAGCCACAGTAGTATCTTCTTAGATCCATCTCCTAGAGTAATGACAATAAAAACAAAAATAAACAAATGGGACTTAATTAAACTTAAAAGTTTCTGCAAAGCAAAGGAAACCCTAAACAAAACAAAAAGACAACCCACTGAATGGGAGAAAATATTTGCAAATGAAGTGGCTGACAAGGGATTAATCTCCAAAATTTATAAACACCTTCTGCAGCTCAATATCAAAAAAACGAACAACCCCATCAAAAAATAGGCAAAAGGTCTAAACAGACAATCCTCCAAAGAAGACATACAGATGGCCAAAAAAATACATGAAAAGATGTTCAAAATCACTCATTAAAAGAGAAATGCAAATCAAAACCACTATGAGGTACCACCTTTATTGGACAGAATGGCCATCAACAAAAAGTCTACAAACAGTAAGTGCTGGAGAGGGTGTGGAGAAAAGGAAACCCTATTACACTGTTGGTGCTGATGTAAACTGGTACAGCCACAGTATGGAGATTCCTCAGAATCTTAAAAAGAGAATTACCATTTGATCCAGCAATCCCACTCCTGGGCATCTATCCAGAGAGAACCATGACTTGAAAAGATACATGTACTCCAGTGCTCACTGCAGCAGCCTATACAATAGCCAAGATATGGAAACAACCTAAAAGTCCATCGACAGAGGAGTGGACAGGGAAGATGTGGTACATACACACAATGGAATATTACTCAGCCACTAAAAGGAAAGAAATAAGGGCATTTGCAGCAACATGGATGGACCTAGAAATTATCATGCTAAGTGAAGTCAGTCAGATGGTGAGACACCAACATCAAATGCTATCACTTACATGTGGAATCTAAAAAAAGGACACAATGAACTTCTTTGCAGAACAGATAATGATTCACAGACTTTGAAAAATGTATGGTTTCCAAATGAGACAGGTTGGGGGTTGGGGGGATGTGCTGGGAAGGAAATGCTATAAAATTAGGTTGCCATGATCGTCATACAACTATAAATGTAATAAAATTCTTTGAGTAATAAAAAAGAGAACATACAGTACCTTTCTAAGTGAAGAAAGCAGAAAATACGTACTACAAAAATTTGAATGAATACGACAAAAAGAATATGTGTATGTGTTCATGAGTATGCGTGGTGGGTATGTGCATGTATTTTAAAAGCTCAACAATCTCCTCTGCTATCGCCTCTCTGGACTGCTTGCCCAGGGCAGTCCGGGTCAGCAACCCAGCCCCGCCCCCACATCTTCTCTGCCCTAGTGCCTCCTGCTGAGTTTGACTGTGACTCATCCGAAATATCTGGCCTCCCAGGGCCTGCTCAGCCCAGCACAGCTGCCTAAGGGCTTTCTCTCTCCTACTCAGCTGCTGGGTTCCCTCCTGAGGACCTAACACATGCCTCCTCGCCACAAAGGAGCACATTACCTTGCTCTTCCCTTGTGAGGTAGGTCAGCTGGGCTCCACGGTGTAGGAAGAGCGGGCATGGTGTGTGCTGTAGTGCAGCTGATGCTCCATTCCTAAAGGAGTCCAGGGAAGATGTCAGGAAGAGATGGAGGTGTGTTTAGCAAACACGTGCAGCCCCAGACTGTCTCAGGAGCAGGCAGAGTAGATAGCTCTGGCCATCCTGCCAAGAACCTCCAGCTACCCTGGAGAGTGGGGCACTCTGCAAACTTTCCCATGGCTGAGATTTACACATGTCACCCCACAGCGTATGGGCAAAGATTCTGTATGAATTACCTACTGACGTATGCCTCAGAGCAGAGATAAAGGTCTTAGGACACAGGAAGGACCAAATCACTTTTGCAGGATGAGGGAGACAGGGAGACTTCAGGGTCCCTGGTCAGGCTCTGGAACCTCCATAGGTCACTGTCTACAGGCAGAAAGGCTGCTATGAGGAAAGGCAATCCCGAGGGAGGACTGGCTCCCTGACCTCTCCCTCTCTGCGTCTGAATGAAAATTCCTTTGGAACTCCCCCGAGATAGCGTGGAATGTTCTTCCTCCCTAGCCTCTCCCAGCTTTCCAAGTCAGAAGATGCTCAGCACAGCCGAGAATGCCCGGACTACTAGAAATTTTTTATCTTAATCTTTCTGTCTGCTCATGAGCAAGTGCAGACCCACTTTCTCTATTGAGAAGCTCTGGTCCAGAAGACTCTAGCGGCCTCATCATTTTTTCGGTACCCTCTCAAAAACACTTTGAATTGTCAGGTAAGGTGACTTTTCAAGACGCCTAAAATACCTACATACCAAACTAAGACTATTATTCCCAAAGAGTAGCCTCTCATTTATTCCTGTCTTCTGGTGTCCCAGAGCTGTCCCTGAGACTCTACTTTTATTTCTGACTAACCAAGGTTTAACTTTTCCTGGGCATCGGTTTTTAGGGAAGGGTGCATACAGAGCATCAAATGAGTGGTCTGAAGATGGATATTCACTTCAGAAGTGGTCTTGTCCTGGTTACCTCTTCTCTGGTGATTTTTATCAAAAGGCAACATCTGGAAGTAATATCTCAGAGCATCATTCTAAGGACACTCCAGGAGGGAAAATGGCCAAATCCTTCCCAATACTCTGCTCGCTTACGTTCTTTAACCTGGTACTTCTGATGTTACCTTCTGGTGAGTGATGTGGCTGTTTTGGGCGGGCATGTAAGGTTGATTGGTGGGCTCTGACATTATAACCTACAAGAGAAAGCTTTGAAGTTCATATATACGTCGTTCTTTTGATTTAAGTGTATCATTTCACTATGTATATTTCCATCTATACAGAAAGAGATAATGGTGTTTGATTTTTAAAAAGGCTCCAGGCCAACGGGCAGGAACCTCAGTTTTCCCACCCAACAAAACAGAGTATGAAACCTAACTCATGGGGGCCAAGGGCTTAAGTGATTCAGTGAGGGAACGAGTCAAAGTGACCAGAAACATGCCTCCGCCACAGTGCATCTCAAAAACCCAGAACTTCTGAAAATGCCTTGCCATACATTTGAATGGGTCATTATCTTTAGGTCCTGTTTTAGAGAAGTCATGTAGGGAGCTACACAGAGACTCGGCTTCAAGGATGGAAGAGCTTGGTGTTTTCCCTATGTGCCATGAATTCCTGGGTACTTCATAAAATATAAGGATTAGATTAAAATATCTCTTTAAAGTTCTAGCATTTCTTAATTTTTTCATCTACTGACTGCCAGCTCTGACTCCTTTCAAGCCCAGGCTAATTACTGCTAGTCAAAAAATTATTTGGTACGCTGGACTGGCAACATTTATGAACATGGTTATGCATCAATACAGTCCTCTCCTGATTATCTACCAAGAAAAAAAGTGATTTAAAAAAAAAAGAATGAATTTTTTTAAATGAATGAATATATGTATAAATGAAACAATGTTTTCAATTACTGCAAGCTTTCTGTTGATATATTAGAACTCTTTTATTCAATCAACAGATTAAGCTATGATTTACTAGATGATTACATTCTGTAACTATTTTTGTTTGTTATGGTTTCAGCCCCTAAACGCTTGTGGCCACAGGATGGAAATATAAAGGTAATTTTCCTCTAGATTTCCTAGGACCGGGATTCTAATCTGAGTTTTCTTTGGAATTGCTGTTTAAAACCTGACCAGGGCAAGGTTATCCATGAGTGCAGACAGGAAAGTGGCAGGCACACTGCCGGTGCAGGAGCCCCGAGGACAGAGGTCCTTCGTGGGACCCAAGCTGAGCTGCGGTCACAGGTAGCCCAGAGACCCCTCTGCAGTGCCTGGACGATGGTGATGGCCAAGGACAGCTGCTAGGGGCAGGGCAGGTTCTCAAGGGCCCAGAGAAACATGGTTTCTGCTCGCGAGGGGCTCCGAGTTGGGTGGCGAGACTACGCCTAACTGTCCCGTGACATGCACAGACCGCGTACAAGAGTTGTAAGTGGCAAACACAGCCTCTGAGGTTTAGACTGAGGAAACGTGAAGGAACAGGAAATCTCTGAACAGACAGAGCCTCAAATTCTGTTTTCAGCTTGCATGAGGTCAAATGAAGAAGACATCTTTTTCATTTTCAACTACACCGCTAAGTACCGAATATAGTAAAGTCAATAATGTTTAAGAAATAGCAGAAATGGTGAATGAATGATTGTGGGGTATTTTTATACATGGATTTGCATCACTTTACTCCTTCATTTCAGGAGATCTGTATTTTAAGCTTTTGTCTCATTAGTAAATTCTAAATTTTACTACTTAAACGAACCTGTGAGACGCTACAGCTACAACATAAGAATCTGCAAATCTGTCCAGGATTTATACTCTAGTCTCACAGAGTTCAGTCCTAGAGTTTTCCTTTTCAGAAGGTTGCCTGCAGGTGTAATCCTTCACTTGGCCGCCTAGAAATAAAAACAAACTGCTCATTCTGACATATTTTCTTTAAATGCTTATTGCCTGTGCTGTGCCCCAGGACACACTATTAAGGGAAAGAGATATATTCCCTTCTCTCACGAAGCTTACGAGCAGCCAGAATTTAAAAAGAGAGTTATTCGTGGTAAATCCTATAAATACAAGAAGTAGGATGCTACAAGAGAAAACATCAGAGGAACCAGTACTATAGACGCTGTGATCAGAGAGGCTTCTTCGGAATGGGGACATCTAAGCCGAGACACGAAAGGTGAAGAGCAGGCTCCCGGGCAGATCTACCTACTTGAGTCACTGACTGAACGCCTGTGTGACTGAGACAGAGGGAGGGAGGGGGTGCAGCTGCTGCACCCACACAGGTGAATACACATCCTACTCACCTGATGAACACACCCCCTACTCTAAAGAGAATAAAAGCTCTACCTGTAGAAGATACTAACTAGTCCTGCTCTTATTTGATCACTCATTATTCATTCAGTGTGAACTGTTTTATATCTTATTCATGTTGCCCTATTTATAGAGCAATGACTCAGTGACAATGTGTGTGCTAGGCACACAATGGTTAGTCTAATCAGACACAGATCTTACCCTTATGGGCTTATAATCCTTTGAGGTATGGAATTAGTAAAACAATTACGCAAATGCTTTATTATATACTGATTAGAGGTATAAAAGGAAAGAATGGAAAGTTCGGATTGTATATTGAGAAATATCTCTGAGAAAGTAGCTCATAATACCAGGCCTGAAGGTAGAATAAGTTGAGATTCAGGAAAAAGAGAATATGTTTGACGGAGTGGTCAAGGCAAACCAAAAGACTCTGAGAAGGAGGAAGCATAGAATACTTGAAGCGGGAAAAAACTGAAAAAGGTGAAGAGCAAGGTGGCATAAAGCAAGGCTAGAAAAGTGAGCAGGGTACAGATCCTGAGAACTAATTTTAGCCGATACTAAGAACAATTTTTTGTGTGTGTGCAGTGAAATGCCATTAAAGGAGCAATTAAATGGGCATTTAAATTATGGAAATTAGAGGCCACAGAGGAATAGAGGAAGTGGAAGGGTTAATTGGGTGACAGACACAAGGTGGCTGATGGCAGTGGCCTGGCCATGGTCGTACAATTGCATAAGGGAAGAAGGAAGAACAGTTTCTAAGCTCAAACATGATCACTCTTTCTCTAAATACTCAGTCTAAACTCTTTCCCACCCTGTGTTCGAGGCCCTTTATCTACCTTAGGGCAGTCACAGAGCCCCTGAGACCACCATCCTCAAGTTCAATAATCCCAGAGTCACTGCTGCCAAGCCATCACTGATACCAGCATTGCAAGCAGACATGGGTTCTGCTCCCTGCTGAGACGTGCCCCTTGCTTTGTTTCTGGTTTTCCCTACACACTCCAGGAGTTTTTCTAAATGATCTCACATTCCACAAGTTCAAGAATTAGCTTGGAGATTTTTTGAGTAGCTAACACGTGATCAATATTTTCAGTCAAGGCATATAGATTTCAGTGCAACATCTTTTTCCAGTTATGGGGCTTCAGTTTCCTTAGCTGCATTGCCACAGAAAATCTCTGAGACTAATCCCAGGTCAAACAGTCTGGGAATAAAGGAGATTGAGAGAAAAGCTAAAACTCCCACCCCATCCTGTCTCTGCACTCTTCCTCTTCCGCCTATAGCACAGCAGACTTCCTTTCTCTATTCCTGTCACAAGGCCCTGACAGTGAAGACATCTCATTGTTACCTGATGGGGCTCACATAGATTCCAGTTACTTTGCCTCATGGGGCAGGGAGCTAGAGAGCTTCCATCAGACTGGGATATAATCCGATGATTTTCCTAGTAAAGTCCGGAGGGGTCTGTGAGTGTGATTCTAATCATATCATTTTTTTTTTCACCTCAGTTTCAGATGAAATGTCCATATGAGAATGTAGACTTGAGTTGGTTCAGTGAAACAGTGAACCCCTGCCCTGGTCTGTACCAACCCATCTGTGGCAACAATTTGGTAACCTACGATAACCCCTGCATCTTATGCATGGAGAGCCTGTGAGTGCTACTGGGAGGAAAGCAGAGAACAACCAAAAAGTTAGTCCACAGCAATTACCTACCTCTCCTACCAAGCACAACAGCCCTAAAGCCAGGAATCTGCCCTAGTTTGCTCAGATAATAATCAGTCCCCGCTCAGGAGAACATCTGGTAATAAAAAGCCCACTGGAGTAGAGAGCAGACTCGCTGTACTCAGTGGTTCTGCCGTGTTCGTTCTGCCCTCTGCCCTCGCGTTCCCATGTGCCAGCTGATAGATTTCTCACTAGAACCTTCAAACCTTCAACTACCCCTTTGAGTCCTTGAAATTCTCTGATTTTAAGACATACTGTAGTTTTTCCTTCTCTCAGATATTTTCAACCTTTTATGTCTGACGCTCTGAATGAGGATAAGATAACTATAACGTTTGGGTCCTTCAGCTAAGAGTCGGTGTTCAGTTTTTAGATTTATGTGACATAATTATCACTAATTAGACACTGAGCCCTCACAGAACCGTGGCTTCAGGGTTGACCTCTGTATTAAGACGGTGCAGCTCCCAGGAAGAAAAACTCTCCCCATGGCATCAGACTGGAGCCCCCCACTCAACAATCACTTCGTAATTTTTCACACAGAGCGATGATCAGAGTCTGTCAACCCCAGGATATTCTTGCTAATGAGGAATTCAGCCAAAGCGTAAGCGTGTTGATGGAATAAGACAGGATTGATACGACTCATATATCACAAATGCAGGCCTGATTATGTGACTTATTTCCAGAGATTATAATATAGCGCATATTATCTCCAGTAGCATCCTAGAATCATGGACGGGTAACAGGGTAGGAAATCTAATAACCTGGCTTTTGTCTGTAGTCTGCTCCCTTTGTGCTCTTAGTTTCCTCAGATAAAAAATAAGAGTGACAGATAACTTTAAAATTAGCATTCTATTAATGAACTATTTATTCTGATTCTTTCTTCAGGAAAACTCGGGGGAAAATTAAGTTCCTGCGTGATGGAGTATGCTAGCTGAGCGGACTTGCGTGTGCAAGAACCACCTTCTTTTTCTTTCCAGTAAGAAAATCCTTATCCTGCAACTCACCTCTTCCTGTGTCCTTAGTGACAGAGAGCTCCCCCCACTGAACCTGCATCAGACAGCTGGAGTCCTTTAGACCTCTCCCCTCACTGATCCACTGCCTTCTATACGCCCTAATAAATAAACTTCTCTGAAAGTCTCATTTAATATGAGCGTCAGATCTCTGTCTCAAGCCTCAGAAGTAGAACAAAATGAATATTTGAGTCAAAGGTCAAAAGCAAACAGGAGGCTTAATCAGGACTCCGACACTGTACACCATGGAGTGGTCTATGTAAAGGTTCCAGGTGGTCTTCCAAGGAACACAAGAGAAATTTCTTCTGTATTCCTTTGGAATTTGGGAAAAAAGAAAGCAATTAACAGGAATTATGAAGCACTGTGCTCTTCCTGGCTCTCCCTGCTGCCCACTTTCCACGAATTCCTCATTAAACAACCTCAGTTTCAGCCTCATCATTGAAACAGAGGCGTTTACGCCTGTCTGGCTTGGCTAAGCAGGGCCTGATACTCTCACCAGTCCTTCTTTCCTCTTAGAGGGAGGGCTATATTAATGGTATTCCTGAGTCTCCCCTTGGTCACTGGTCTTTAAGTCCCCTTAACACATTTTAACCGCTGGACATGTTCTTCTTTGGGTTATATTCTCTCTCTCTCTTTCTCTCTCTCCCTTTCTCTCCCTCCTTCCCTCCCTCCCTCTCTCCTTCCCCCCCCCCTTTTCACATAGGCGCATGCACACAGATGCACACTCACACACACACACACAGTTTATATGGGAAAAGGACGAACAGACACTAACACGCGCTCTTTCCCTCAACAGCTTGCTCCCTACTGGCCTGGAAAACAGCACCTCTTTTGCCTCTGAATCGCCTGGCTCTGACCTTAACTACCATGGTAATCACATGCAGGACACGCAGATGCAGTAAAAAGCAAATAGTTACCTTTGGTCTATCATCTTTATTTTTTTTTTAATTTTATTTAATTTTGTCTTTTTGCCTTTTTTTATGTAGAGCCACACCCGCGGCATATAGAGGTTCCCAGGCTAGGGGTCTAACAGGAGCTGTAGCCGTCGGCATTCGCCACAGCAACGCGGGATCCGAGCCACGTCTGCCACCTACACCACAGCTCACGGCAACACCGGATCCTTAACCCACTGAGCGAGGCCAGGGATCGAACCTGCAACCTCGTGGTTCTTAGTTGGATTCATTAACCACTGAGCCACGAAGGGAACTCCTGGTCTATCATCTTTAGAATGTGAACAGCAAACAGCTCTGGGGAAAATGAGATGGTTCCTATTTTTACATTGTGTCAATTTCCACTGCTCTCCTCCTGGACCTTGCAGGAACACCATGAACTCTAGTCAGGATTGTTTTCCAACACCAATGTTTTGACTTCATGTTCACAAATCTTTTCTTCTGCAATAATCAATCTGCCATTATTGTCATTCAGATTTTTCATCTCAAATATTTTAATTTTCATCTTTCCATGTTTGATTTGTATCTTTCATGTTTCTAACTTTATAACATCTGAAATAACTATTATTATGACTTTGCTAATTCTCATATCCACGTCTGTTCTAGGTTGGTTGCTTTTCTTCTCATTATAGACCTAGGACACCAGATACTATGAATTTTACCTTGTTTTGTTCTGAATATTCTGTATTTCTAGAAACAGTCTTGGACTTTGCTTCTTGGAAACAGCATGATCCTCTGTAATAACCGCTTTCAAGAGTTAAGTGAGATCAGCGCAGCATTAGGCTGGTTACTTCTCATTACCGAGTACTCTTGAGCACTCTATTTGAATACTCTTTTGAGTACTCTGTTCAATGCACTATGGATTATAAAGTTTTCTAGGCTGGCTAATAGGAATAAGCACCATTATCAGCTATCTATGAGAGCTGGACTCTGTTATCACTAACTCTCTCTGGGGCTTCCTTCTTAGCTGTGGGTAGTTACCTTACACATGAGCACTGATCAGTAATCTGCCAAACTTGCTGTCCAGCTCTCCTGGGCTGTGGTCCTGCAAACTATAACGTGGTCTCCTCAATTCAGGAAATCCGCTTGCTCTATCTGGGTTCCTTTTTCTTATTCCCAGAATCTCTCACAATGCAGAAACAAAGACTGGTCACAGAGATTACCATATCTGATTCCCATCTTTCAGGAATCAGCACCCTTCACTGCCTGACAGATATATTCTCTGGCTCCATATATTCTGAAAGTAGACCAGCAGCTATAGCTCTGATTCAGCTCCTAGCCTGGACACTTCAATATGCCATGGGTGCAGCCATAAAAAGCAAAAGCAAAAAAAAAAAAAAAAAAACAACAAAAAACAAAAGCACCATCTCTTGTGAGTTATATATAAACATCTTAGTATGACTTATAAAGCACTTTATTTCATCTGCTACAGGCACTCTATGCACAACTTCAGCCATAATAACCCTCAAAGGACTTTGACAAACCCTATCTGCCCATAACGTGGCAATAAAGCATTGGTGTTTAAATCTCTAACTTTGACTAGAACTAGACCTATGGTCAACTCACTACTTATGAACAATGTGATGTGAGGGCAAGCAAGTTGCTAATGTTCAATGAGATGCATATTTCTCACCACTTAAAATGATAACAGCATCAACCCGATTTTGAGGAGAAGCGAAGCTCCAAAAAGTTTAAATAGAGATGCCCAGGAAAGTAACAAATGGGGGCAGAGGTTCTTTTGCTTCTACCTAAGATTTTGAAGGCTCATTATTGCCTACTTTTTTGAAGGCTCATTTAAGGGGGAGAACTTGTGATGGAGAGAGATGTCAGTAATTTCTGATGCTATTTTTCTTCTTCCCAGGAAGGTGAGATCTCCTAACACAGTCCATGCTGAGCTCTTAATAAGGTTTCACATTGGATGAGAGAGCTGGGAGATGTTTCTATCCAACTAGTGAACCAAACATTACTCTTATAATTCTATGGAGTTATTTTTTACTTCTGATTGGATCCTTTTTAACCCAAAGAAAGTTAATCAATTCAAAGAGACAGAACTGAGTAACCACCTATTTTCTAAACAAAAAGTAGGAATTACTTGGAGAGTGGATCTGTGTAGGCAGCCAAAGAGGTTCATGGTTATTTGAAATTACATGCAAACAAGACAACCTACACTGTAGCTAATTTTCTCAATTTAAATTTTAAATTTATATCTTAATATAATGTTGCTTTGAAATACTTATATATACTCAAGAAGAATTTTAAAATAGAGAAAAGGAGGTGTTAATTAAAAAATAAAATTAAGCAATACATTACAACTAAGACTCACTGTCATTAATTTTAGGTGAAATCTTTCCTAAACTCTTCCTCTCCCACTTTCTCTACTGACTAAGTGTACAGTTTTAGTGCAATTAGAGTGATACCATAAAAACAAGACCGTACTATACATGCTACTTTTGAAATGAGAATTAGCTGAATACAAGGTCCACAATCAAAAAGAAGAAATTATATTCTAAATGTGTATAATAAATACAAAATGAAACGTTTAGAAGATATTTCCCAGAATATCAAAAATAGCAAAAGCATAAGGAAAAACTCTATAAAAAGGTGTGCAACATCTCTATTCCAAATACTACAAAGTATTCCTCAAATATCTTTTTAAACAATTCCAGTAGTTCCTGCTGTGGTTCAGCAGAAACGAATCTGACTAGTATCCATGAGGACGCGAATTCAATCCCTGGCCTTGCTCACTGGGTTAAGGATCCGGTGTTGCTGTGAGCTGTGGTATAAGTCACAATACGGCCTGGATCCTGTGTTGCTGTGGCTGTGGTTATGGTGTAGGTCACAGGCTACAGCTTCGATTCAACCCCTAACCTGGGAAACTCAATATGCCTCTGGTGCAGCCCAACGAAGACAAAAAAAAAAAAAAAAAAAAAAAAAAAAAAAAAAAAAAAAAAAAAAAAAAAAAAAAAAAAGATTCTTTAAACAATTATAAATAAATAAAAGTACATACCTATTCACCAATTAAACAACTCAATACTGTAAAGGGGTACATTCACTCTAAGTTTATAGATTCAATATAATCTTACTCAAATAGCAATTTTTTAGAGAGAATAACAATTTGATTTTCAAATTTGTATGAAAATGTAATAGGAACAGAGAGTAGACAAGACAATCTTGAGGAAGAACAAAAATGAAGGACTTACACTTAAGTAACAAAAATTATTCTCAAGCAATAACAAGAAAGAAAATATATTGGTGCAAAGATAAACAAAGAGACCAGTGGGATGCAATTTGGAGTCAGAAACAGACCCACACATATATTATCATTTTATTAATGAAAAGACACTACAAAGTTATGAAAGAAAACATCCTTTCACATACACATGGGATATACACATGAAATAAAATTAACAGTTTTTTTTTTGTCTTTTTGCCTTGTTTATGGCTGTACCCGCAGCATATGGAGGTTCCCAGGCTAGGGGTCTAACAGGAGCTGTAGCTGCTGGCCTTCGCCACAGCCACAGCAACACAGGATCCGAGGCGCGTCTGCAACCTACACCACAGCTCACGGCAATGCTGGATCCTTAACCCACTGAGCAAGGCCAGGGATCGAACCCGCAACCTCATGGTTCCTAGTCGGATTCATTAACCACTGAGCCACAACGGTAACTCCAAAATTAACACATTTTAATTTGATTTGATGTTGAAAAAAATACTTCAGAATATCTTCTGACAGGAAGTATATTTTTATAAACTTAGTGTAGGCAAAAAAAAGCACCAACTATAAATGAAAATATAGTGAATCACGCAATATTAAAATTAAGAATATTAGTTCATCAGAATACATCATTAGTACAGTAAAAGGTAAACCACCAACCAGGAGAAAATGTTTCAAATACAATATATCTAACAAGTGGCTCACATCAGAAATAAGGGGTGTGAAGATTTGAGATTAAATAGGGAAAGCTCAGCGAGAAACAGTATACCCATTGCTGGAAGAATTAGTCTGTCTGCTTTCCTTTTTTAAATTGACATGAACAGTAAAGTATCTTAAGCACATAGACTGAATAGCTTAGTGATTCATTATTTCTCCAGTTTGGTGTGGAAGTTTGGAGTTTAAGTTTACATTGGAGATGAATAAATCTAATTTTTAAATGCATTGCTTTCAACTCTTATTTCATGGCTTCTCTTTTCATTCTTTTCTTTACCTGTCAGAAGATGAAAACAACAAAAATACCCTCATCCCAGTCTTCAAATAGTGTTACCTGTGAAAAAAGCTGCAGGACTTTGTACTCTCATTATTTCTGCATCCAAGAGTAAATTTCAGGTTAGGAATTAAGCTCTGACATATCAGACTGATCTTTTTCTTTCCTTATTTTCAAATTCTGCAATGTACTTTACAACTTGATCCCCACATAGTTTTTTGATGCTGACAGAATTTTGATACACTTTTCATTTTCGTGGTTCATTTGTTTAAATTTAGGAGAAGGCAATTCTATTCTGATTTCATTCTGTCACCATGCTTTGCTTATCTATTGCTGAATAGCAAATACTCCAAAACTGAATGGTTTAAAGCAATAAAAACAATTTGTTATTTTAACAATTTGGGAGGTATTCCAATTAATTCTGCTTCACATGGGGTCAACTGGAGGGCTGCTGTGGCTGGAAGTTTCAAAACAGCCTCATTCCCAGAGCTGCAGTTTGTACTGCCTAATAACATGGAGCTCAGCTGTAACGGCCACCTGGGATCATCTGTTCTATTAAGACTCCCTGCCATAAATAACTCAATTTTAACATACTTTTCTCTCTAGAGAGACTGAGCCCTGAACTTTTCATCTCCATTTTTCTTGAAAATGAGCAATTCTTTTAGTGTACTTCTCCCTTTCTTAATCTTATTGACAGCTAAAAGAACCACATGGCAGACAAAGCAGACTTCAGAATAATAAATATTACCAGGGATAAATAGGAATGTTACATAATAATAAAGGAGGCACTCGTATATGTGCTTTTACCAAATATCAATCCTATACGTGTGCTCATCTAATAACAGATTATCAAGCAAAAATCAAAACTCTGTAAGTTTTAAAATTAAAAATATAATTGGAAATGTCAACATTTTTCTCAGTAATTGACAGAACAAATGAACAGAAAATCATTAAGAGTAGAGAAGACCTGACCAACACAACCAAACTGTTCTGATATTTATAAAGTACTCCACTCAACAACAGCAAATTACATATATTTTTCAACTGTATGTAAACATTCACCAAAATAGACCATATCATGGAACATAAAGTTAATCTTAAAAAATTCAACAGAATATAAGTTATGCAATATATATTCTCTAAGAAGAAATAAAACTAGAAGTCTACAATTAAAAAATACCCTGAAAGGAGTTCCCTTCATGGCTCAGTGGTTAATGAATCCGACTAAGAACCATGAGGTTGTGGGTTCTATCCCTGGCCTTGCTCAGTGGGTTAAGGATTCGGCATTGCCGTGAGCTGTGGTGAAGGTTGCAGACGTGGCTCAGATCCAGCGTTGCTGTGGCTATGGCGAAGGCCGGCGGCTACACCTCCTGTTAGACCCCTAGCCTGGGAACCTCCATATGCCGCGGGTGCGGCTCTACATAAAAAGGCAGAAAGACAAAAAAAAAACCCCTGAAAATCCCCAATTACTTGAAACTTAAACAACACACGGTTTCTAAAATAGAGGAAAATTCAAGCAACTTTTAACAGTATGAAATACAAAAACAATCAAAATGTCTGAGTTACATCTAAAGCAGTGCTTAGAGGGAAATGCATAACACAGAATGATATAAGGAAAGAAATGTATCAATCAATAATCTAAGTTTTCCATTTAAAGAAATAGGAAACAGAAAAGTAAATATAATCTAAAGCAAGTAGAAGGAAAGAAATAACAAAAGGCAGAAATAAGTGAAATTGAAAGGAGAAAAACAGTAGATAAAGGTCAACGAAGCCAAACACCATTTTTTTAAAATGGCTGCCAAAAAATAATAATAATAATAAGGGGAAGTAAAAACCAGTATCAGAAATAGTAGAGGAATTCACAGATACTCATTGGATAATAAGAAAATATCATGAATGCACGCCATGCACATGAATTCAGGAGCTTAGATGAAATAGATTACATATTGAAAGTCACAAATAATCAAACTTACTGAAGAAGAAATAAATAATGTGAACAGTTCTATCTAGTTAAAATTTTTTTCAATAAAGAAACTTCCAGGCCGAGAAGGATCAAAGATAAATTCTACAAGACATTCATTGAAGACTTAATCCAAATCTACACACACTCTTCCACAAAACTAAAAAGGACAGCGTGCTAACTCATTTTATGATGTCAGTATCACCCAGATATCAAAATCAAAGAAATATAAACAAATCAGTATATAGAAATTTTCCATAAAATATTAGCAAATCAAATTTATCAATACATGTTTCCAGATAAAACAAAAAACAAAATAAAAACTCTCGCTAACTAGGTATGGAATAGAATTTCCTTAGACAAATGGCATCTATGAAAAATCTATACCTAACATCGTACTTAATCATGATAAACCTAATGTTTCCTCCTCAAAACAGAAACTAAACAAGGGTTTTAGTTCCCAATACTTCTACTCAGTATTTTATGGGAGGGTCTAGTCAGTACAATAAAGCAAGAAATAGCCAAGAGAAAGGAAAGAAAAAGCATCCAGATAGGAAGTAATTAATAAAATTGTCTTTATTTACAGATAATATGATCATTTATATAGGAAATATGTTGTACTCCACAGAACAAGGTATTAGAACTAGTGAGTTCAGGAAGTCTGGAGGGTATAAGAACAAAATACAAAATAAATTCTATTTCTATATGCTAAGAGGAAATGCTCGGCAATTTAAATTTTAAAATACTGTTTTTAACAGCATCAACAAACGAAAAATTAGAAAAATATATGCTGAAACTTGGGCATGTCCTATACACTGAAAAAATTATTTGCTGATATAAATATAAAAGACCCAGAAAATTCAAAACAATATTGAAAAGAACAAAGTTTGAAAGCTAACTGGTTTCAAGAATTATAAAGCTATAATAATTGAGACAGTGTGGTATTAGATCAGAACAGACAAACAGATAAAAGAAATAGGAATAGAGTCCAAAAATAGAGCCATACACATATAGGTAACTAATTTTTTTTAAAAGATGCAAAGGCAATTCAGTGGCACATGATAATCTCTAACAATGGTGCCAGAATGCAACAGAGATCCTAAATGACACAATATAAAAGTCAGACCTAATTGACATTTACAGGACATTATAGCCAAAAAAATCAGAATATACATTCTTTTCAAGTGCACACGGAACATTCTCAAGGATCGATCACATACTGGGGCACAGAGCTAACCTCAACAAATTTAAGAGTATAGAAATTATTTCAAGTATCTTCTCTGATCACAATGGCATGAAACTGCAAATCAACCACAGGAAAAGAAATGAGAAAAAACACACTATATGGAGACTAAACAACATGCTACTAAAAAGTGAATGGGTCAATGAGGAAATTAAGAAGGAAATTTAAAAAATACCTCGAGACAAATAACGAAAACAACCACTCCAAATCCATGGGATGCTGCAAAAGCAGTGCTCAGAGGGAAATTCATAGCAATATCAATTTCCTCAAAAAGGAAGAAAAATCTCTAACTGACAACTTAACCCAGCACCTAAATGAATTAGAAAAAGAACAACAAACCTAAAGTCAGCAGAAGGAAGGAAATCATAAAGATCAGAGAGGAAATCAATAAAATGGAGATTCAAAAAAAAACAGAAAAAAATCAATAAAACCAAGAGCTAGTTCTTTGAAAAGGTAAACAAAATTTACAAACCACTGGACAGACTCACCAAGAAGAGGAGAGAAAAAACCCAAATAAACAAAATAAGAAATGAAAAAGGAGAGGTCACAATGGATATTACAGAAATAAAAAAAAACATGAGAGAATTCCACAAACAATTGTAGGCCAACAAATCTGACAACCTAGATGAAATGGACAACTTTTTAGAGACTTACACCCTGCCAAAACTGAATCAAGAAGAAACAGATCAACTGAACAAACCAATCACTAGAAATAAAATTGAGTATGTCATAAAAACACTCCCTACAAATAAAAGTCCAGGACCAGATAGTTTCACAGGCGAATTCTACCAAACATACAAAGAGGAACTCATACCCATCCACCTTAAACTTTTCCAAAAGGTTGAAGAAGGAGCACTCCCAAAGACATTCTATGATGCCACCATCACCTTAATTCCAAAGCCAGACAAAGACACCACGAAAGAAGAAAACTATAGGCCAATATCTTTGATGAACATAGGTACAAAAATTCTCAAAAAAATTTTAGCCCACCAAATCCAAGAACATAAAAAAATGATCACACACCATGACCAGGTGGGATTCATCCCAGGTGCACAAGGATGGTTCAACGTATGCAAATCAATCAACATCATACACCACATTAACAAAAGAAAAGTCAAAAACCACATGATCATCTCAATAGATGCAGAAAAAGAATTTGACAAAGTCCAACATCCATTCATGATCAAAACTCTTACCAAAGTGGGGACAGAAGGAACATATCTTAACATAATAAAAGCCATTTACAACAAACCCACAGCAAATATAATACTCAATGGAGAAAAGCTGAAAGCCTTCCCACTAAAATCTGGAACAAGACAAGGATACCCACTCTCACCACTGTTATTCAACATAGTACTGGAAGTCCTAGCTACAGCAATCAGACAAACAAAAGAAATAACAGGCATCCAAATAGGAAGATAAGAGGTAAAACTGTATGCAGATGACATGATACTATATATAGAAAATCCCAAGGGAGGTCCCATCATGGCACAGCAGAAACGAATCTGACTAGGAACCATGAGGCTGTGGATTCGATACCTGGCCTTGCTCAGTGGGTTAAGGATCCGGTGTTGCCATGAGCTGTGGTGTAGTCTGCAGACACAGCTCGTATCCCATGTTGCTGTGGCTGTGGCATAGGCCGGCAGCTATAGCTCCAATTAGACCCCTAGCCTGGGAACCTCCACATGCTGCAGGTGTGGCCCCAAAATGACAAAAGACAAAAAAAAAGAAAAGAAAACCCCATGGACTCAACCCCAAAATTACTTGATCTGATCAACAAATTCAGCAAAGTAGCAGGATATAAGATTAACCTTCAGAAATCAATCGCATTTCTATATACTAACGATGAAATATTAGAAAAAGAATACCAAAATATTTTACCTTTTAAAACAGCACCCCAAAAAAATCAAATACCTGGGAATAAACCTGACCAAGGAGGTGAAAGACTTATATGCAGAGAACTACAAAATATTAATCAAGGAGATCAAAGAAGATACAAAGAAATGGAAAGATAGTCCATGCTCATGGGCCGGAAAAATTAATATTGTAAAAATGGCCATACTACCCAAAGCTATCTACAAGATTCAGTGCAATCCCTATCAAATTGCCCATGACATTTTTCACAGACCTAGAACAATCAATCCAAAAATTTATATGGAAGCAATTCTGAGGAATAAAAACCAAGCAGGAGATATAACTCTCCCAGACTTCAGGCAATATTACAGGGCCACAGTAATCAAGACAGTGTGGTACTGGAACCAAAACAGACATACAGACCAATCGAACAGAATAGAGAAACCAGAAATAAACCCAGATGCCTATAATCAATTAATCTTTGACAAAGGAGGCAAGAACATAAAATGGGAAAAATACAATCTTTTTGGTAAATATTGCTGGGAAACCTGGACAGCTGCATGCAAATCAATGAAACTAGAACACACCCTCACACCACACACAAAAATAAACTCAAAATAGCTTAAAGACTTAAATATAAGACAAGACACCATTAAAATCCTGGAAGAGAACACTGGCAAAACATTCTCTGACATTAACCTTACAAATGTTTTCTCAGGTCAATCTCCCAAAGCAACAGAAATAAAAGCAAAGATAAACCATTGGGACCTAATCAAGCTGACAAGCTTTTGCACAGCAAAGGAAACCATAACAAAACAGACAACTTACAGAATGGGAGAAAATAGTGTCAAATGATGCAACTGACAAGGGCTTAAACTCTAAAATATACAAACAACTTACCCAGCTCAACAGCAAAAAAGCCAACAACCCAGTGGAAAAATGGGCAAAAGACCTGAATAGACATTTCTCTAAAGAAGATATACAGATGGCCAACAAGCACATGAAAAAATGCTCAACATCACCAATGATTAAAAAACGCAAATCAAAACTACCACGAGATACCACCTCACACCAGTCAGAATGGCCATCATTAATAAGTCCACAAACAACAAATGCTGGAGGGGGTGTGGAGAAAAGGGAACCCTTCTGTACTGTTGGTGGGAACCTAAGCTGGTACAACCATATGGAAAGTTGGGTATAATAGAAAAAAAATAAAATTAATAAAAAGAAAAGAGGAAGACGAAGAATATTAATAAAAAAAAACACTATAGAGGTACCTTAGAAAACTACACATAGAACTACGATATGACCCAGCAATCCCATTCTTGGGCATATATCTGGAAAAACTTTCCTTGAAAAAGATACTTGCACACGCATGTTCATTGCAGCACTATTCACAACAGCCAAGACATGGAAACAAGCCAAATGTCCATCAACAGATGACTGGATTAGGAATATGTAGTATATATACACAATGGAATACTACTCGGCCCTAAAAAAGAATAAAATAATGCCATTTGCAGCATAGACTGCACAAATGAACCTTTCTACAGAAAAGAAAATCATGGACTTGGAAAACAGACTTGTGGTTGCCAATAGGGTGGGGGAGAGAGTGGGATAGAATGGGAGTCTGGGGTTAACAGATGTAGTCTATTGCCTTTGGGATGGAAAAGCAAGAAGATCCTGCTATGTAGCACCAGTAATTATGTCTAAACACTTGTGATAAATCTATATATTTTTGTGTAACTGGGTCACCACACTGTACAGCTGGAAAATTGATAGGAAACTGTAAACCAGCCATACTGGAAAAAAAAAAAAAAAAAACAATGGTGCCAGAATGATTGGATGTATTTAAGCAAAACAATGAACTTCAATCCACAGCTTACATCATATACAAATGTTAATTCAAAATGGATCCTAGAACTAAAATCTAAAACTATAAAAATCCCAGAAGAAAATACTTTGTGACTTTAGGTTAGCCAAAAGTCTTAGATATAATACATCAAAATACATCAAAGGTATTATCCATAAAGTAACTATTTGTACCATGGACTTCATCACAATTAAAATCTTTTTCAAAAACAAGGAAGAAAGACAAACTAGTATTCACAAAGCACATATCTAATGAAAGAATGGAATTTAGAGCATATAACACTCTCAAAACTTAATAACAAAACTAAAGACCAAATATAAATATACAGATTTGAATAGACACATCAAAAAACATTTACGGACTGTAAATAAGGCAACCAAAAATGGACATTTGAAAATTAAAGGGATGTAGCTAAAAAACTTACTGTGTGTGAAAGAAGCCAGAACTAGAACAACAAAAAGAGTACCTCCCATATGATTCTATCTATGGCAATTTTTTTTTAACAACTGCAAACTAATTTATAGCCACAGAACGAGTATCAGTGGTTGCCTGGGGTTGGTGAGACATGAAGAAACTTTTGGGATGATGGAGAATATGTTTATTATCTTGATGTTTGATTTTATGGGTGTGTACAATTGTCAAAATACAAAATTGCATGCTTAAATGTGTCAATTTTACCTCAAATCTTTTAAGAAAATATTTAAAAGGCCAACTCTTTTCATCATGCAGATGAAAACTACAGTGAGGTATCAACACCTGTTCATCCTATTATGATGGCTATTATAAAAAATTATAAGTGTTGAAGATGTGGAGAAATGGGAACCCTTGTACACTAGCAGTCGGTGAAAATGTAAATCGGTACAGCCATTACTGAAAAGTGTATTGAAGTTACTCAAAAAACTAAAAAGAGAACTACGATATGATCCATCAGTCCCTCTCCTGAATGTATACCCAGAGGAAATGAAATCATTACCTCAAAGAGAGATCTGCACATACTATATTCATTGTAGCATTATTCCTTTTTTTTTTCTTTATAGGGCCACACCTGTGGCATAAAGAAGTTCCCAGGCTAGGGGTCAAGTCAGCTGCAGCTGCCAGCCTACACCACAGCCACAGCAGTGCAGGATCCAGTCCTCATCTGCAACCTACACCTCAGCTTAGAGCAATGCCAGAACCTTAATCCACTGAGAAAGGCCAGGAATTGAACCCACATCCTCAAGGATACTAGTCAGGTTCCTAACCTGCTGAGCCACAATGGGAACTTCCATATTCACTGTAGCACTGCATTATCCTTAGTGGTCAAGATATGGAAACCATCTAAATGTTCACTGACAAATGAGTAGGTAAAGAAACTGTGAAATATAGGTACACAATAGATTATTTTTCAGCCTTAAAAAGTAAGGAAATCCTGTTGTTTGCAACTACATGAATGAACCTGGAGGGCATTATGCTAAGTGAAACAACTAGACACAGAAAGACAAATACCATGTGATACCATTTATACATGCAGTCCAAAAAAGTTAAATACATAGAAGCTGAGAGTAGAAAGGTGGTTACCAGGGGTGTGGAGGTGGAGAAATGGCGAGATCCTGGCCAAAGGGTACAACCCTATAATTATGTAGCATAAATAGGTCTGGACAACCAAGTACAGCACGATGACTATAGGTAATAGCACGGAACACTGGAGATTTGCTGAGAGAACTCAGATGCTCTAGTTTTTAAAATGTTAACTATGTGCTCATTAACTGTGTTAATTAGCTTGTCATTTCACTATATATGTATATCAAATCATGTTCTACATATTAAATACAATTTTTTTTTGTTTTTTGTTTTTTTGCCTTTATCTAGAGCCGCACTCACAGCATATGGAGGTTCCCAGGCTAGGGGTCTAACAGGAGCTGTAGCCGCCGGCCTTCGCCACAGCCACAGCAACGCGGGATCCGAGCCGCGGCTGCAACCTACACCACAGCTCACGGCAACGCCGGATCCTTAACCCACTGAGCGAGGCCAGGGATCGAACCCGCAACCTCGTGGTTCTTAGTCGGATTCGTTAACCACTGAGCCATGACGGGAACTACTAAATACAATTTTTGTTAAAAAAATAAAAGAGCAACGCCTCCATCTGTGCTCAGCATCTCTTCCATTGCAGTCTTCTCAAGGGTGTTGTTCCAGCAATTATGTCAACGTAATGAATTCTCAATTTACTCTTCCTTCTGGACCTTTTCTAGTTGTTTATATACCTCCTGTTATTTCTCCCATTAGAACATACACATACATACATATATACACATATATGTTTGCATATATATGAGTACATATATAAATATATGAGAAAATAAAAAATTACTAAATTCCATGTCTTCCTTGACTTTCTACATTAACTTCTTCCTATTAGGACAGAATACTTTTAAATGGTAGGCTACATGCACTGACTCCAGTTTATTCCCTTCTATCTTTCCTAAAGTCTACTCTAATCAAGATCTATCCATGACTAAAGCAAAACCATTATTAGCAAGACCAGAGATGCCTCTATATAGCAAGAGACAACGGTCAAAATTCTTAATCCTCATTTACATTTTACAAATTAAACACTGCTTCCTCTACAAAATATGCTTTCTCCTCCAACAGGCTTCAGAGAACTTCCTCTTGAACCTTCTGTCTCAGTCTCTTGAGAAATTCCTGTTCATTAGATGATCAACATAACACTGGAGTGCCTCAGTGTTTCAGCCTCCGGACCAATTCTTGATCTTACCTATACTTATCCTCTGAGTAGTTTCCACCCTCTATCTAGATGCATCTCCCTCATCTACACTGCTTTCCTGAAATCTAGATGCCTGCAGACAACAGCTCACTCCTCATTTTTACTGGACTATCTAATCAGAATCTCTATCTTGTTCTGTCACCAACAGAGCTCCTGACATTCTTTTCCCCACAACTGTTTCTTTCTCATCGCTCCTCAACTCATAGCATGGCAACTCCAGTTTTTCCAGTTGCTAAGCCAAAAACCTTATAATCATTCTCAACTCCTCTATTTGTCTCACAGCAAACATGTGATCCATCAGCAAATTCTTTTGGCTGTATCTTCAAAATATACCCTAAAGCTAACCACTTCTCATCATCTCCATTGTTAATCCTCAGCGCAGTCACTGCCACATTTCACTTGAGTAATTACAATAATCCTTTAATTACCTTCCACACTTCCAGTCTTGCAGTATGCTTTCAACATAATGCATCAACACTACCCACTCAGCCAGAATAACACTGTCAAAAATAGAATTTTTATCCCACCGCTTCCTCCATCATAAATCTCTAATAACCAGACCCCATACTGCTCCGTGGAAGCAAGTGTCTGTTGCTTTTATCCTGTCCTCTGGTCTCCTGGTGATTCCCTGAGTCCCTCCCCTCCCCCGAGTACCCCCATAAGACATGGCCTGTGTTTACAATGGACTAATTTTCTTAACCTGCTTTCTGCTCATAAATGTTTTGTATCACATTTCACGAAACATGGCCTTGGCACTGTTTACTGTCCATCCCGTTCAGCCTAGGCGTGTTTATTCAAAAATGTTTTGGTTTCTTTACACATCACTGTGCATTACACTTTACTGGAACAAAGGCACACTTCAAATCTATTCAGGAAAACACTTCTAAACCTCTGGTCTCCGTATGGTTACTGTCAGACAACGCCAACGCGGGTACACTACTGTTTCACAGAGTTATGAGACAGAGCCTGAAGACCCTTAAAAGTTCTGTCAACTAGTACAAGGGGCTAGTGAGGGGTCATGCGAAAACTATCTGAGGTTTAAGAGGGCTTGACAGTTTCATACTTGCATATACCTTGAGATGTTTTACTGGCAGCAACCAGACTTTTATTTGTCTTGAGTTTCTTTCAGAGAAAGACTAGGAATAAAAGGCAATTGTTGTTTCAAATCCAGAAAATCCTAGGTTTTATATTCCCTCTAGATGCTCCTTAAAGACTGAACAATTTCTTCTTTAGTTCAGCTCTCTTTTTTATCTACCTTATGATGAAACGTGTTGATATTTTCAACTTTTAATCTGCAGGTCAAAAGATGACATTTTTTCTATTTCCCATGTTTGCTAAACTTTTTGTCACTAATTTTTTTTAAAAACCTCCTTTCCTCAACCTTCTTGGAACATTTTTCTCATTTTAATTTCAGCCCTCTCTCCAACAGCCTCCTTGAGGCTCCAAGGCCTTCTGCTAAGAGTTTCTTCTAGAGCCTTCAAGCTTCTGCCTACCACCTAGTCCTAAAGCCAACGCCATGTGTTTAGATGTTTGTTATGATAGATGATGTTATTTTCAAGCACAGTTTCCAGATACCAAATTTGGTTATACTCTTCTGTGCTGCATTACAAACCAACTTTAAATTGGTGGTATAAAATGATGACCATTTTACTGTATTCATGGATTCTATTAGGGGAGGGAACAGGCAATAGGCAATACAGTGTGTCTCTGGTCTGTGATGTTGAACTTCAGTTCCAGAATAGTCAAATGGTTGAGATGACTTGAATGGCTGCAAAGCAAAATCATCGGGAGGTTCTGACATCTGGTCAGCAAGACTTAAAAGCTGAGTTCAGGCTGGACTCTTGACAGGAAAACTTATCTGGGACAGGATCATGTGACTTGTGCTTTTCACAGTATGATGGTTACAGACCAAAAAGATCCGTACCAAGGTGATCCTGCTCAAGCCCCTCCATGATATACTGAGTACAGGGAAGGTCATGGGCGCTGAGAGCATGCCTTATAATGCACATTATCTCCCTGAGGAGCTATTTCCACTAATCCCAAACTTTTTGCTGGATGCAATGACTGTATAACACTTTACATTGTTTCCTAAGTGGAGTAGGTCCTAAGTGTGGGAAAAAGGATGTGTGAAATTATCTGGTAGTCACAGGAACTAACTGTCTATAAAATTCATACTCCACTGTTAGAATACAGAATCACTGCTAGGAAGCGGAAGCCCAACAAGGGAACTGATTTTTCTATCCCTTTGTATTTAAATGTGATCCTCTAACTAGTTCTCAGCAATGATGAGTGTGTTGTATTTCACTTATTTTAATTTTACTGAAGTATAGTTGATTACGATGCTGTGCTAATGTCTGTTGTACCACAAACTGACTGAGTTATGCATATGCACATATCCACTCCCATGCAGGTGTTCACAGAATACTGAGATCTCCCTGTGCTATAGCAGGACCCTGCTGACTACTCATTCCTTCTATAATAGTGTACATATGCCACCGCAAGCTCCCAATTCTTCCTTTGCCTGCTTCCTACCCCTTTGGTAAGCCTGAATTTGATTTCAAAGTCCGTGTGTTTATTTCTGTTTTATAAATAAGCTCTTCTGTGTAATTTATTATTAGAGTCCACATATAGGTGATATATGATACTTGTCTTTCTTTGTGACTAACTTCACTTAGTATGATAATCTGTAGGTCCATCACTGCTGCTGCAAATGGCATTATTTCATTCTTTTCATAGGCGTATGATATTCCACTGTGTCTATGTACTACATCTTTATCCGTTCCTGTTGGTGGACATTTAGGTTATTTCCATGTCTTGGTTATTATAAATAGTGCTGCAGTGAACACTGGGGTGAACGTATAATTCTAATTACAGTTTTCTCCTGATATATGCCCAGGAGTGGAATTGCTGGATCATATGGTAGCTCTCCAGTTTTTTAAGGAACTTATATAATGTTCTCCACAGAGGTTGTACCAATTTACATTCCCACCAGCAGTGGAGGAGAGGTCCTTTTCTCCACTCTCTCTCAAGAATTTATGGTTTGTAAAATTTTTGATGATGGGCAATCTGACTGGTTTAAGATGATTCCTCATTGTGTTTTTTTGGTTGTTGCTTTTGTTCTGTTTTGTTTTGTTATTGTTTTTGGCCATGCCAGAGGCGTACAGAAATTCCCAGCTCAGGGATCAAACCCAAGCCACAGAAGCAAACCAAGTCACAGCAGTGACAATGCAAGATCCTAACCCACCGCACTGCATGGAACTCCTACCTCATTATAGATTTGATTTGCATTTCTCTAATAATTAGCGGTGTTGATCATCTTTTCATGTGCTTTTGACCACCTATGATATCTTCATTGGAGAAAAGTTGACTTAGAACTTCTGCCCATCTTTTGACTTGGTTTTTTGATATTGAGTTTCGTGAATTATTTGTGTATTTCGGAGATTAATCCCTAATTGTTTGCTTTGTTTGCAAACATTTTTCTCCCATTCTGTGGGCTGTGTTTTCATTTTGGTTATGGTTTCCTTTGCTTTTAAGCTTTAAGGTTTAATTATGTCCCTTTTATTTATTTTTGGTTTTATTTTCAGCACTCTAGGAGATGAAAACAAAAAGACATCGCTGTGATTTAAGTCAAAGAGTTTTCTGCCTATGTTTTCCTCTAAGAGTTTTATAATATTCTGTCTTATGCTTAAGTTTTTAATCAATTTTGAGGTTATTTTTGTGTTAGAGAATATTTTAATTTCATTGTTTTACATGTAGCTGTCCGGTTTTCCCAGCACCACTTACTGAATAGACTGCTTTTCTTCCATTGTATATTCTTGCCTCCTTTGTCAAAGATTACTTGGGCTTATTTCTGGGCTTTCTATCCTGTTCCATTGACCTATATTTCTGTTTTTGTGTGCCAGTACCATGCTGTTTTAATTTCTATAGCTTTGTAGTACAGTCTGAAGTCTGGAAGCCTGACTGCACCAGTTCCATTTTTATTAGGATTGTTTAGGCTATTTGGGGTCTTTAGGGTTTCCATAAACATTTAAAAACTTTTTTGTTCTAGTTCTGTGAAAAATACCATTGCTAATTTGATAGGGAATGCACTGTTTAATGCTATCCTAGTGATCTCTAAGACTGTCATTTCTTTTCATTCTTTTTTATATTGTTCTATGGCAGTGATTTCCACCATCCTGTCTTCCAGCCTACTTACTCATTCTTCTGCTTCAGTTATTCTACTATTGATTCTTTTTAGTGTATTTTTCATTTCAATTATTTTATTATTCACCTTTGTTCTTTAGATCTTCTAGCTCTTTGCTAATCTTTTTTTGTAATTTCTTGGTCTATGCCTCCATTCTTTTCTCAAGATCTTGGATCATCTTTACTATCATTGCTCTGAATTCTTTTTTCAGGTAGATTGCCTGTCTTCACTTCACTTAGTTGTTCTTCTGGGGTTCTATCCTGTTCCTTTGTCTGGAACACATTTCTCTGTCACCTCATTCTGTCTAACTTTCTGTGTTTGTAGTCTCCTTTCAACTGGCTATAGGATAATTCCTCTCTCTTCTGGTGTCTGTCCCTTGGTGGTGTGGTTGGTCCATGGGTTTGTGCAGGTCTCCTACTGGGAAGGGCTGGTGACTGTCAACTGGTGGGTAGAGACGGGTCTTGTCCATCTGGTGGGCAGGGCCATTTCCAGAGGTATGGCCGCAGAACAGCTTTAGGAGGTTTGTCTGCTGCTACCTGAGGCTGTGTCCCTATCCTTCTGGTTGTCTGGCCTGAGGTATTCCAGCCACAGAGACTGCAGACTATTGGTCTGGGCCAGGTCTTAGTGCCAAAGATCTGGTAGGTCTCACACCAAACAAATTCCCTGGGGCCTCTGTCACCAGTGTCCTTGCCCCTCTAGTAAGCTTCAGTCAACCCCTGCCTCCAGGTCCTACAGGCACATCTAAGCCTAGGCTCCTGTGGGAGTCCTGCTTTGTGCTGGGTTCTGGTGCATGAGAAACCCTATGTGAACCTTTCAAGAGTGGAGTCTCTGTTTCCTCCAGTTCTTTGGAGCACCTTCACTCAAGCCCTGCTGGCCTTTGAAGCCAAAATGCTCTGGGATTTCTCTTCCCAAGGCCAACCACTTAGGCTTGGGAGCCTAATGTGGGGCTAGGAACTGTCACTCCTGTGGGATAATCTCTGCAATGTACTTATTTTCCAGCTGTGGGTCACCCATCCAGTTTGTAAGGGATCTCATTATGCTGCAAAAGCACCCTTCCCTACATCGTGATGTGGCTTCTTCTTTGTCCTTGAATGAAAAATGTCTTTTTTAGCAGATTCCAATCTTTTTTTGTCAATGGCTGTGTTGCAGTTAGTTGTGATTTTGGTGTTTTCTTAAGAGGAAGTGAACTCAAGTCTTCCTATCCCACCAACTTGTCCTGATTTGAGGGGCGGCTTTTAGTTTAAACGTTTGCTGCCTCCTTCTCAGTGTGTGCTGACTATTTTCCCCTTGATATGGCGTATATAGGTGCAGGGGCCCTTCGCCCTCCCAGAACAGTGGGGACAGGGCCTGGCATCTGCTCACAGGTTTCTCAGGGGTGACTGGGCCTCATGCCCTCCCTGCTCACAGGTTTTGCAGATGTGTCTGGGCTCACACCCTCTTGGACAATAAGGCCAGGACCCTTCAGTCACCCACAGGTTTCATAAGGGCATCTGGGTCCCAAGCACTCCCAGGACACTGGGACGAGGTCCTGGCACCTGCCAGCAGGTCTCCCAGTAGCTCCGTGCCTCTGGAGCCCACAGCGGTGCCAAAGGCTCAGGCCCATACCCACAACTCTTGTTAGGTGGTGTCCTGTTGCCTCCAAGTGGGAAAGAAGCTCTTACAGTGGTGCCACCGCCCCCCCCCCCCGTACACCCCCACAGTGGCACTCTGACTCTCTGGTAGGTACACTCCCGGCTGTCACAGTCCAGCCTCTCCAGGCCGAGTCCTCCTAGTCAACCCCAGTCCTCTCCCTGGGTCTGTCTTCTGAAGCCTGAGTTTCAGCTCCTGGCTGAAACCACCAGTACCAACAGATGAGTGTCTCAAGCTGGGGAGCACAGGGCTGCAGTGCCGACCCTCTGTGCAGGTTATTCTCCATTCTCCCTTCCACAAACCAGTTGTTGCTCTCTCCTCCTAGGCTCCAAAGCTCCCCCTACATCCAGGCTGAGCTCCCTGGACTTCCCAGGGTGCAGGAAACTTTTCTCCCTCACAGCTCCCTGCCTGGGACACAGGGCCCATCCCAATTCGTCTCTCTCTCCGTTTTCTTTTTTCTTTTCTTTTCCCCCTTGGCCTACCCAGCCTCATGGGGGTTTTCTCGCCCTTTAGGAAGTGTGAGCTCTTATGCTAGTGTTCAGCTGATGTTCTGTGCAAACTGTTCCACCTGTAGATGTATTTTTAACATTTCTGTAGGAGGAGGTGAGTTCCACCTCCTTCTCCTCCATCCTGAATCCTGCCCTCTGTATCTCACTTTTAAACCAAGTTGGTAAGAAATAATGAGTGATTCCTTCGCAGTAATTTCCTTCTTCCCATCACCTTGATGCAAATGAGCATGGCAAATTTAAACCATGTTGAAGTCAAAAATGAGAGGAGACTGGGTCTCTTCATCACAGCCTGGAGAAAAGCCGTCTGTGAACCAGGGACAACCATCTGCACTTTATACGACTGAGAAACAGACTTCCTCCTGTGTAAGCTATTATGCATGGGGTACTTTGTTAAATGAACTGGGATTACTACATAAAACAGTTTGTAATAAAAAGTATGATGAAAAATTTACCTACATAAAGGATATGGAGGTATTTGGGTTGTACCATCTGACAGATAGAGGATCCTGTTTTTCAAATATTCAGGCAACAAGACCCAGTCACACATGTTAACTTCTTTATGTAACATAAAAGAATAAAATAAATCTAGCTTTGGTAAACTGAGCCATATAAGTATTGATCCTTCCTTTCAAAAGATTTAGCTTCTACTATTTTTTCTGGTGGTTATAAAGGATATTGCCATTTGTCAATTAAATCTTTACCCTCAAAGGCTATAGAGTGTTTGAGGTAATAACGAATCCTATCTGTAAGGTAGATATATACTCATAACACGTGCTATATACCATGAAAGGTAAAATGTTACCTTTTACTATACGTCAGGTGAGAGTGAGATGGAATCCTTTTTGGGGAACTATGGAAAACATCTTATAACAGGCTTTATCTTAACTTGTTTAGGAAAATTACCTCTGATAGGCAGAGGTAATTACTTTAGAGAAAACATTAATGGGCAAAAGTACAGGAAGAGAAAAATGCAGATAACTCATGAGTCTAGTGGTATGCGCCTCTGATGTTTGAAAAGGAAACCAAGAGATTAAACTGAGACTGAGGGCATGCCACGTCACGAGAGAGCTTTGAACCCCAAGCTCAAGCCCCTCAGCTTCGTGGGCTGGGCCCTGTAAGCAACGGGAGGCACCTGCGGTCACTGTTTCCGAGGTACCGTCTCTGGACCGGGGCTGACAGACCCGGGAGAGAATCTGCACAGCAGAGATAATGGTCTCAATGAACTCAGAAACATAAATTCTTAACAGAGGCTTTTCTCTAGAGTTTAGGGCAAACCGAATAATGGCTTGTTTGAGCTAAATCGCTTGACCTGGAAAATACAGCTTCCTTGTATTTTTAAAAAATTTTGGCACACGTTCCCCCCATACTGTAGAGTGTATTAGCAAATATATTAGCATCACATCAGAGGCTTCCTGTGATGGTTATAATTAAGCTTCAAAGGGAACAGGCAAAGCCAGACGTTGAGTTGGGCTGAAACTATTTCCCTTTTCCCCTTGTTACTAATATGCAATTTACTGTAGCTTGCTTTCAATCACATTTTCCAGAGGGTGAATAAATGTTCTGGTTCAGGACGGTGGGGAAATCAGTATGCCGGTAAGAATTTTTATTGCTGTATTATTCAGAGTTAGCTGAATCACCCTGAGCCAACGTGCACTCTCGTAAACAGCACGACACTCCAGGAACTTTTGGGTCCTGGCCTATTTTCAGTGTCTTTTCAACTATCCTTATTAGGAATCCTATGTTTCAGCCCAGTGAACCATTCGGTGTTCATATATTCAACAGTCTTCACACACTGACATCTGTTTTCATAGATGTCAGCTCAGGTTTACCTATAACCGTGTGCCCTCCTCCTCTTCTTTAGCAACCCCTCTGCTTCAAACCAGTCTTATTCTGCTAAAGAAATTTATTTATCCTTCAAGATTCATTGCTGTGCAACTGTAGTTTTTTATAAGAACTTCTCTGATGATACTATCACTAGAAAAGATATACAAGATGATATATTACCTTGGAAAAAATTAATTAGGTTTTTAGGTACTCACAGCACATTGAAAATATATATTTTCTAGAGTGTTACTACATTATATTTGAATCGTATTGCCTATACCTAACTTGCTCAACTCTGAGCTCCTTGAGTACAAGAATAACACAATGTTATAAATGCTAAATCAAGACATGGGCAAATTGCTATGAGAAGATAGAGGAAACAAAGCCAAATAAACCTACAGAAACCATTCAAAAACCTCAACACTCAAGGTATAGAAAATTAGAAGGCATTTTAGATAAGATAATGAAAAGATTAATAGGTAAAAAATATAAATAAATAGAAAACACTTAGCATTTTCTCATTCAAAAATATTAGTAGTAAAACTTAGAAGAAAAATAAGATGAACCCCTGTCTTGCCTTGAACACTGGTTTAAGCTCATAAAGAAGAATTAATCAGTAAATGATAGAACAAATCAATTCAGCATCAATGTCTGAAACAGATTTCTAAAAGCTCTGTGAAAAGAACAATAAATGACATCGAGGATAGAATTCAGCCCTATTGCCTTGAACACATCTGCTGAAAAATCTGACAGAATCATTGAAGGTGGGATTCTATGGCAAGAGTCAAAAAGACCTCGGCGTACTGGGTGTGATGACGAACCAAAATGAGCAAGATGGACTACTCTACGTAGGTCGAGAAAATGAACCCCAAAAGAGAGGGTGAAAGAGCTATGACTTCACATTTAAAGTAGGCTCTCTATATTTTCCTTTAAGCAAGTTATAAAGCCAACAACTGGGACAGCAGTCTATTCCTCCTGACTGCATTAACTTGTCCGCCACCACCTTTCGGTTCAGTCGTTCAACTAGTCACAGCAGGCTCCCCATATACCTCCATCCTTTCACAATTACAGCATGAGACTATCTAATGCCTGCTGATGTTCAATCCACTGTGTCTACCACATCCCTCAGACTTGCCAGTCTGGTCACCATGTCACGGACGAGAACAAAATTACACTGACCTCTTTTTTTTGACACCTAAGGATAACGGCATCCATTAATAATGTCCCTAAACCTATACTATGATAACGTCTTATTTGAATCTTACCCAAATTGATGTCAGGTTGTAACATGTAAATTTAAAAAGAAGAGGTTTGAGGAAACTTACTATAAAAATACATATACAAAGTTCAACCTTAAAAACGAAGTGAAATACACAGAAACCAAAAAGAAAGAAAATCAGGAAGAGAGAAATCCCTGAACAAAATGTAAATTATCTTAATACGATATTACGAATGATCATGTTCGTTAACTTCCAAAATTTTTATATAGCTAGCTATGTTTTATGACTTACTTTGATTTCCACTGTGGCTACAGTAACATAAATAAATGTACATAGCTTTGATTACAGTGAAATGGGATACAAAGGGAGTGTAGGGCGGAGGCAATGAATGGTGCGGATTATGGGAATTAAAGAGAGAGAAGTGCCACTCAACTTTGTGCAAACTGCAAAATCTGAGTCTCGGTGACATGCTTATCCATGAGCTGCTGAATGAGAGCCAGTGAGTACTAGGACTAGTTCTTTTTACCTCACTAGGAAGCAAGGAAGGATAGAGGGATTTATAAGGAAGATTACAGTCCTACTGAAATGTACATACAGGAAATCAAAGAAACTGAAAAGTAGAAAACTAGACATTAGCAAATATCTACATGTTTAAAACAAGGAATAAGACAGATTTGGGGAAAAGTTGGCTGGAATACTAACTAATGACCTCTGGGGAATAACAGCGCAAATTATTTTTTAAATCAGTTTTTTTTTTTTTTTTTTTTTGCCTTTTTAGGGCTGCACCAGCGGCATGTGGCGGTTTCCAGGCTAGGGGTCTAGTCAGAGCTGTAGCCACTGGTCTAAGCCAGAGCCACAGCAACACGGGATCCGAGCCGCGTCTGCAACATACACCACAGCCCGCAGCAACGCCAGATCCTTGACCCACTGAGTGAGGCCAGGGATCGAACCTGCAACCTCATGGTTCCTAGTCAGATTTGTTTCTGCTGCACCACAACGGGAACACCTGTTTTTTTTTTTGTTTGTTTTGTTTTGTTTTGTTTTTGAATAAATGTGGAATAATTGCTACATACAAGGTAAAAATTTAAAGGATTAAAGATCAATGTGATATAGATTCTGTTCACAAGGAGAGTCTAGATAGACAAACAGAGGAGAATCTGACAGGCATCACTTTACAAACTGGAACAGTTTCACAAAAAAAGCAAAGATGCATGTCGTCAGAATTTGAAGAATAAGCATTACTGGTATCAAAGGGTAAGATTCTCAAACTCAAATGCTTTCTAGGGTCAGCAACAAATAAAGGACACATTTAAATGGTGCAGTGACCACTAAACTTTAGCTAACTTTTGCCACAGCAATGAAAGGTCCAAACATTTTTTTTAATTTGTTTTATTTTCATTTCTTGTGAAATACTCAAATCGTAAAAGTCAGAAACTATTTTTAAAAAATTTAAAAACACTCTGTGGCTTGAATAAAATACATCAACAAGCCAGAATTGATTTTCATGCTACCAGTTTAGGATAAATTCCTTTGAGGAATAAGAAACGTTCTGTGAACTCTCATACTAAGTGAAATAAGTCAAAAAGAGAATACTATACGATATCACTTACATCTGGAATCTAATATACGGCACAAATGAACCTTTCCACAGAAAAGCAACTCATGGACTTGGAGAACAGGCTTATGGTTGCCAAGGGGGAGGGCGAGGGACGGGATGGACTGGGAATTGGGGCTGATAGACGCAAACTACTGCATTTGAAATGGATAAGCAATGAGGTCCTGCTATATATACCACAGGGAACTATATCTAGTCACTTATGATGGAGCATGATTGAGGACAATGCGAGAAAAAGAACGTATATATATATATATGTGTGTGACTAAGTCACTTTGCTGTATGGTAAAAACTGACACAACACTGTAAACCAACTATAATGGAAAAAAATAAAAATCATTAAAAAAAAATGCTCTGTGAAGAATACAGTAATTTGGGCTTCTCATTGTAAGGAATATAGAGTTTAGACATGTAGCGATTAAAGAACACCCCACGTAGAGGCAGAAATGTGAGTTAAAGCAGAAAAACAGGAATGTAATGGAAATAAACGAGAAACTATGGAGCGCGTACTGTGGAAGGGGGCAGTCTGTGATGACAATGAGGAGCAGGAAATACGACAATAAGAGCGTTTAGCAGGGCAGGGGAGGGTGATCGGCGGTCTGCAGAGCTCCTCTAAGAGCAGGTCAAGCCAAAAACACCTACCGTGTTTCCTAAGGGCGAGAACTTGGTAGCATGCCAGAAAAAACACGAACAATGATGTCAGTAGAGTGACACCAGAGGTAAGTTGGTGAAACATCTTCAAGCCTATTTTGTTCAACGCTTTTCCAGTGATGATAACGATAATCAAGAGGACACTTTCTTGATTTATAATCGATACAAAGTTAGGATCACTAATACGATGGCATACTCAAGTCTAAACAATTTTGACAGACTAATTGTCAAATTTCAACAGAACAGTGAAGGTGTTTCTGAGCCAAAAAGGTCAAAAAAGTAAATGTAGGATGCATGAAAACAACCTAGAGAGCCATCTTATTAAGAATAGGAAGACTCAGAAAGTATAATTAACATCCCTTAAATCGTAGAATTTGTGGCCGAAGTAGCATGCACTTTCACGTCTGTCTAGAATCAAAGTCTGTAGTCTTTCTCAGTCACCACAGGTAAAAAAGTACTATGTCTCTTTTTTTTTTTTTGCCTTTTGTCATTTTAGGGCTGTACCCGCGGCATATTCAGGTTCCCAGGCTAGGGGTCTAATTAAAGCTCTAGCCACTGACCTACGCCGCAGCCACAGCAACGGAGGATCCAAGCCACGCTGCAACCTACACCACAGCTCATGGCAACGCCGGATCCTTAACCCACTGAGCAAGGCCAGGGATCGAACCCGCAACCTCACGGTTCCTAGTCAGATTTGTTAACCACTGCGCCACGATAGGAACTCCACTATGTCTATTTCCTAGAACTTTAGATTGTATTTTGCACTGAGTGTAAGATTGAAGTAAATGTTCTTTAAGGTCACAATGAATTTTAAAAGTCTATGTTTCGTTACTTTATGAGGAAACATTGAGTTTGGACCTGATGGGCTGAGTAGAGTGGGTCAATTTTTACATAAGCTAATGTTTAGAACTTAATTTTTCTTTTCTTCGCTTCATAGTAGTAGCAGAAAATACTTGTCTCAACAAAGTATTTCAATCTTGGTCATTTAACGAACATTTTCTGAATGCCTGTTAACTGCTAAGAATAACTGAAAGTCCTGCGGATATGACAAAATTTCTCCCATTAGGGATTCACATTTTACCAAATGGGTATGTCTCTGGTTCCGCCTTCTCAATGATTCTCCTCATGCCTTTTCTCCAAAGATGGCAGCTAAACCCAGGAGAAAGCTTCATGACATTTTCAGAACAGTGTCTCATCTGCATGGCCTCTGGAGAGGTGTTTCTTACCAGCTGGTTCCCGAATATTGATTTCTACACACACCCCCATGAACTGCCGCAATGTCACACGGCTCCCATGGCCACTTTGCTCCCTGCCGGTGTCTCTGCTCCCTCTGAGTCTTGTGTTATGTACCTGATATTAAGGACTACCGGGGAAAGGAAATTTTATATTAATAAATAAAACACCAAAAAAACACAAACACAGAAATATCTCTGGACCCAGACCCAAGCGCTCTAAAGGCAATGAAATGAAACCGCAACTCAGCAGGTAAAGTGATACCACAGGATCAGCAGTAGAAATCACAGAATAAAAATTACCCTTCAAATTCTTTACATGCATCTAGATGATTCTGTATCTATTATCCTGAATGGCAATATTCAGGGTAAATGTATCATCTTTATATAACATGGAAAATACAATTTTACAGTGTTCTTGCTTTTAATTACATAAAATTACATTAATTTTTGGAAGTCAACTGTCTGTATGTGGGACTGCATTCTGCTATGTTTGCATAAAAGCTATGACTATTACTGCCTTCTCTTGTACCTCTTATTATTTTACTTTTTTGTGTATAACTCAACTTATTGAAACTTGCCCTTAAATTATTTCTTATTCTCCTTTCAGGGTGTTACAGAAGACGAAATTCAAACTTCTCGCATCTATTTACTCTGTAGCCCAAAGACTAGAATCATACCCAGCTTCTTTAGTGTTTCGTGAATAACTGCCTATAATTTCTCTGTAACCTTCTATTATCTCAGCTTCTTAGTTAAGGAGCTAATTTAGTGATTCCCAGAGATTGTTGCTTACCTTTTCCCTTAAGTTGTATAAAAAGAAAATAAATGTTTCACATGGGCTCAAAAACTTAACAAAATTATTGTTCAAGATACTGGATATATCATATAGAGAGTGTGTGTGTGTGTGTGTACGCGTGCATATACATATATACACACTGTGTGTGTGTACGTGCGCATATACATATATACACACTGTGTGTGTGTGTGTGTGTGTGTACGCGCGCATATACATATATACACACAAACCCATTTATGATACAATATTCTCTCTCCAACCCCCGCCCAGAATCACAATTGAATTTATGCTTTTGTGCTTTGCTGTGGTGAGCAGAGGAGATGATAAAGATACAGAACTGAAAACATTCAGGAAAAGAAGGCAGACAGATTCATTCTACGTAGGAATCATTCTACCAAAAACACCTGTTCAAGAAAACCGTTTGAAGGAGGGGGAGGGCGGGGAAGGAGAGAGCTGGAGGTGAACACAAAGAGACTAACATTCAGGTAAATAGAGATTTTTAGAGTTTAGAACAAGGGATAGAATCAACTACCACAAATGAAATTTGTCGGAGAAAAGTTTAAACAGATATTTCGAGAAGGACATCATCAATTTTATGAGAGCATATCACTGATTCCCACTAATTGCTAATGCTTTTGTTTTCATTTTGAAACACGAGGTTACACTTAGACTGGCCCCATGTGTTCTGATGGCAGAGAAGAAGGACAGAGGAGAAAAGGCAGAAGTCCAAGGGGAGCACCGGGGGTGGGATGACGAAGGGAGCAGCACACCTAAAACCACGCCTTTGCGATTTCAGATTTTCCAAGCACTGCTCTTCATATTACCTCACTTAATGAGGCAAAAATAAAGACCATGACAAGGAAACAAGGCTGTTATTGAAAATTTCACAAACTTTAAGCAACTTCCCAATTATTCAGTTTTTCTAAATATTCTGACTTCTCCCATGAAGAATTCAAGAGAAATTTAAACACAAGTTTTTAAGGTTGTTCCTTAGTGTCTTTGAGCTTTTAGCGTCTAAGAGCCGACCTATAAGTTTCCATAAGGGACTTTTAAGATCATGTATATGCGAGTGCCATCTCTGTGTGCGCGTGATGTCACACCGTCTCAGAACGGAAACGCTCTGAATACTTCTGAAACTGAAGGTAATCATCGGTTGGATCCGTCACAACTGTGACGTGCCTTCAGCTATTGAGCCTGCGTTAGCTGTGTCGACCATCTACTTCCATGTCCTCCCAGGGTCACAGAGCCTACACAGTAAGTTTGCCCACGCTGATTTTCAGGAACTGGAAGTCAGCTGTGTCCGGTTATGAGCTTGAGCCACCCAATCCCCCAATCCTCCAACTCGGCATTAGGGAGAGTCTGTACCATGACCTTTTCTCTTTTTTTCAAAATTTCTTTTTTAGAGCTGCACCTGCGGCACGTGGAAGTTTCCAGGCTAGGAATCAAACTAAGAGCTCTAGCTGCAGGCCTACACCATAGCCACAGCAATGCAAGATCCGAGCTGTGTCTGCGACCTATACCATAGCTCACGGCAATGTCAGATCCCCAACCCACTGAGCAAGGCCAGGGATCGAACCCACACCCTCATGGATTCTAGTCGTGTTCATTGCTGCTGAGCCACAACGGAAACTCCTGTTCCATGACTTTTGATGTCAGCGGGCAAAATCTCCACCCTCAGAACATACTAATGCCACCATTTTCTGAATATGCAATCTATAAAGAAGCCTGCGACTTAATTGCACCTGCATAAAACTATCGATTACCTCATATCTGTCTTATCTGTAATCTCTGTTCCCCACACCCCAGCCTCAGCTTCATCCCGTAAACATCCCAAGACCAATGTCTTCAGGAGGTAGATCTGAGATTTCTTCTCCCATATTCTTACTTGACTGACTTATGAATGAACCCTTTCTCTGTTGCAAAGAAAGAGCTACAGACTAATAACACCAGATCCTTAACTGCCAAGCCACCAGGGAACTCCAAAGTCTTTTTAAATTGTCAGAGAAGTAGTTAAAAGCCAAAAATTCTCACTTCCATCATAGTCATGTTTCAGTTTTGAACAAACAGTAATATCTTATCAAATTCAATAAAATATAGTCACCATTTTCAAAAGCAGAAAATTCATCCTAAAATAAAATTCCTAAATCTATGTAATTTCCAAACAGAAAACAAATATCCTGAAATAAAGGAAATGATACGCAAACTTTCTATATATTTTGTGAAAATAACTGCTTTAAAAGGAAACCAATTATTTAGATGCATGATTTCTAAGTTACTTACATACACATCGTTTTTTTCCCTTGTGTTTAAATCTGGCACAATTTGCATATTCTTCCCATACTTTAAATTGCTATATTTTATTTTTCTTCATGATATTTTAGGTAGTTGTTTACGTGCTGAGACAGCCTTTCTCAGAGTTTGTCACCAGAACCGTGGCGGGATTTTGTCATTGTTGTTCCCCCCTCAGCATCCTAGCCCTTGACCTGTCCAGCAATCAACTTGACCATGAGAGCTGCACGAAAGTATACTTTCAAGGAGTCGAAACATGAAGCGCTTTATCATGACTACCTTCTTTACTTTTCAGAAAAAGAGGTGATATGAAATATCCCTCATTTCAAATATTCCTCATTAAAAACATTTTTTTACAAATTAAAAAAATACCCACTGACTGGCTTGTTCGTTTTGACTTAAAAATTGAAAATCACTGGCACTGGCCTACGACAAAGATTTTTTAAAGCAACAATCTAATTTCTGCCCAGGAAGTGCGTTTTCTGATCCAGTTCTGGGGACAACGCTGGCTACATACCTCTTTCAGGTTCGCCTTTGGATGATGTGGACTCTGAAAATCCGAGTTACACCCGAGATTCCATTCCCCTGCGTTTACTCATCCGGATCCCAGGCACGTAGGACCTGGACGAGACACAGGCATCAAGCGGGCCCCACCAGTGAGTCATCCTTTCATGCAGCGAAACCTTTAAGGCAAGAGCAGGGAGGGTGTATCGGTGGTTAGGAAAACAGATGGCTGGTGGAAAATGACATCCTCTATGAATAAGATCTAAGGTGCGACATATAATTGTCCCCAGACGGGGAACATGAAGCATTTCATTAAGTTAGTGACAGGCTCCAATAAATGCCTGAAGTTCATAGGACTGCACACGGTTTTAGGATGTGAGTTTAAAAAGAAGGTGGGGATCCTGTTCCCTCCATCATGTCTATAAATAATGTCCGCGGGTGTTTCAGAGCTCTGGGAAGTCCTGACAGAGAGCTGGACAAGGCAGCCTCGACCCAAGTGAGCTCACTGGCACCATGAAAGTATCAGGTGTCTTTCTGCTCCTCTCTCTCGCTCTTTTCTGCTTTATCTCAGGTGAGTTGTTTTTTTTTTTTCTTTCCTTCAAATTAGAAACCAATATTTATACTGGACTGGAAATTCCAAGTGAATTCGTCCACCGTATTTCAAAATCCTAACAATTGTGATAGAAAAGACCAGTACTGAGAGGTCATCATGACGACTGTGCTGATGGCGGTAGTGACGGTAGTAAACGAAAGAACTTTCATTTGTTGAGCATATACTGTATTCTGGGCATGTACTCGGGGCTTTTATGCGTTATCTCATAGCAAGGTGTTCACAGCCACATTCCACAGAGAAGAAAACTGTGGCATCAAACAGTTAAGAAAATTGCAAGAATTTGCCAGCAGAATTGGGAATGTGAACCCAGTTCTTTTAGACAGCACAGATCATGTCTGTTCCACAGAAACAGTTCAGAGAATGGACAACTGCTTGAAATATTTACTTGGCTTTCCAAGAAAAAGGAAAGCTTTTCTGTTCTCATCATTCTTATACTTGAGGATTCAAATAATTGAAAATGAAACATGAGGAAAGCAGGAAACTCAATCAGAGAATCCTTCAGAAAAAAGTTACTGAATCTTAGAATGCAGAAGCACATACGCTCTTGCTGAACTCAGCAGTTCTTTAAGAGGGGGGTATCTCCAGCCACCTTAATGAGGAGCAGTCATACATTCTATCAATTCAGACTGTTCAAAGGACAAATGCACTTCAGCCTGATGCTTTGCATCACATCATCACCCACGTGCGTGAACAGGGCCACCGCCTGAGTTCTCCCCTCCTTTACTACCTACCTTATGCTGTTACAGTGGACAAAACACCCTCTGGACTCAAAACCTAGGCCCATCTCACACACTAATGGCCTGTGTCACTTAGAGAAATAGCTCAACTCTCTGAGATGTCTCTCATTTTTAAGAATGCTAGAGATGAGACTGAGGTCCTGGGACCTTCCGTGTCTGTGACAAAAGAAGATGGATTTTGCTGCTATCAGAGATTTTAAATGCCCAAACATGTAAAACAACCATTTTTCAATGAGACTGAGAAGATGGGGAAGTCGTTGTTCACAGGAAACTGGTTATATTTTCACAAATGAATAAATTTAGAAACATGAAGAAATGGATAAAAATTTCTGTGATATTATGGAGTAAGTTCCACTCAAGTTGAAGCCAAGTGACTTGAGTAACTGGCTCAGTTAACTGCTGAAAGGGCATAAAAACAGATTTCACTACATTAAAACTTACTTGCAAAGATAGTCTCAGAAAATCTGGGGTTTGGGGATGGAAATGCTATCAAACTGGGTTGTGATGATGGTTGTACAACTACAAATGTAATAAATTCACTGAGTTTAAAAAAAAGAGATAAACAGATATCCTCTTATTGCATCTCTTACAAAGGCCAACCGCTCTTAAAATTGGATCTGGCTGGCTAATACCAAAAAACCTAATACCAAAACAGGGTCCCTGACAGACATGCTGGCACTTCCAGAAACCGTGTACCTCAACACTGGTCTTAACGTTCAGACCAAGAGAAATGAATTTCAGTCCTGGCATTTCCATTGTCCAGCTGTGTGACTGTTCTGAGCCTCAGTTTCCTCTTCTATAAGATGGAGATATAAAAGGATTGGCCCTAAATCAGGAATTAAATGAGAAAATGGATGTAAAGTGCTTAACATAATGGAAGGAACACAATAAGTGTTTAAAAAAATGTCTATGCAAACTACTGCCTCTGGAATGGATAAGCAATGAGATCCTGCTGTATAGCACTGGAACTATATCTAGTTGCTTACGATGAAGCATGATAATGTGAGAAAAAAGAATGTATACATGTATGTGCCCCCTTGCTATACAGCAGAAAATTAAGAGAACACTGTAAACCAGCTACAATGGAAAAAATAAAAAAGTCTATGAATATTGCCATTACTAAATTTTAATAAGAGTACTAGTTGGACTCAGGCACTGTCAACATTAATCTTGCTTCCACTTTGACATTTCATACATATAAGACATCATGCAAAATCTTTTCTCTTTGGACCAAAGATTTGCACAGGAGAGACATGGCTGAAAATTGTAACAGTGAGTCTTCCCTGGTCATAAAAATTACTTGGAGTGGTCACAAAACTACAGACTTGCAGGCCCTATTTAGTCTTAGGTCTTGGAATTTTTCAGGTGGTTGTCCCGGGAATCTGTACTGTTTAAAATCAGATGCCCCACTGCAATAATGCTGATAATCACTACAGATGATCATTAATCTTTTCCAAACCTAATAATCCTTGTTTTCTCCTCATTCCCATGAAGAGAGAAAGAACGCTGAGTTATTTCCAGTTGTCTTCTTACACATGCTGGCCACACTGGAGAGGACTGTACCCACTCACACACTTTGTCTTTGAGGTGGCCTTGAGCTTACACATAAGTACTGCTGTTATTAGGGGCTCCACAGAAACAGCCAGAGATCAAAATTCAGCAGCTCGTACCAGGACCGAGCCTAAGACTTTCACTAGTTTGGTATTTTAAATCACCATTCTAATTAGCCACAACCGAAAATCACACGTATAACCACAAAAATGGAGTGAGGGAGACGCAAGACCGTATTTATGGGCTCTTTTGTCTTTCAGGAATTCAGAGAGACACAGCAGGAAAAATGAGTCACAGAAAAGAAAACTGGTCCTTGCCAGTCTAAACTTGGGCCAAGTCTTTAAAGCTGAGAACAGAGGGCAGAACAATCTGGGGTTCAAAGAACAAACAACAAAGCCAACCCCTTCCCTCAACTGCCTGTTACAAAAGCTTTAGGGAGGCACTGAAGGCACTGAACTTTGGAATGTCAGTGCGAGCGGAAATCAGTGCGAGCGGAAACTTTACAACCCAACCTCTCCAAAGGGAGGCTGGAGATAAGAGGCATTCCCACAATTAATTAGTGACCAGGCCAAGACGGTACCGTCAATCTCCAGACCCTGAAATTATTTATCCGCCCCACTCCCACCTCCAAGAAATATTACCCCATCACGGTTCATCTCCATACAACACTTTCCAAGTTTCTACTGTTCTCTAAGAGGAGAGCAAGTATATACTTAAAAAAAAAAAAAAAAAAGCTATGACTTATTGAGATGGCCAAGAACCAAGGAGCAAGTATCATCCTTGGGGATTTCCTAACTTTGCAAAGCCCACTTTTTACACATTCAGAAATTACTGTGTATGGACTTTATGCTTTTTTTTTTTTTTTCCAGGTGTCTTCAGTCAAGGACCTCAGGTCAGTACATATTTTTATTTATTCTTTAGACCTGGGTAGTGTTTAGCTGGTATTCCAAGGAGGTCTGTATGTGGGTAAAAGAGCAAAAAAAAAATTGGACAAGCAAGGAGGTCCCACTGTGGCTCAGCAGTAACAAACCCAACTAGGATCCATGAGGACACAGGTTCGATCCCTGGCCTTGCTCAGTGGGTTGAGGATCCAGCGTTGCCATGAGCTGTGGTGTAGGTCGCAGATGCGGCTTGGATCCTGCATTGCTGTGGCAAAGGCCAGCAGCTGCGTACTTCCATATGCTGCGGGTGCAGCCCGAAAAAAGAAAAAAAATTGGCCCAGCAGGTCAGATGCGGAAAACAGGAGAAACACTTAGTTTTTCTAACTACAGCCCTTCTACAAGAATACCATTCGGTTTAAAAGAGCCTCAACACCCATTCCCAGATTCTGCTAAAGTAAAATGAATACAAATAAAAACAGAATGAATCTGTGATCGCATTCATGCTCTTTCACTTGATTTTACGATGTGATCTTGGGCAAGGTACTCAGCTTTTCTGAGCTACAGCTCCCACAACTATAGAAAAGGGATATTATTATTTACCTCACAGAACTGGATTTAAGTTACATAAACTACATGGAGCATCTGGTAAACTACACATAGTGACCAACTTTGAAAGGATTAGACGTTGATTAGTAACAGCTTCTGAAGGAGTCAGGACAGGGTATATATATTTTTTTACTTTAAATTTTTTTTATTATAGTATAGTTGATTTACAGTTGTGGTGCCAATTAGGGGTTATTTTCTTTGTAGAGATAAGCATTCAAGAGTGGGCAGAATTGTATTTTGTACTGAGTATACACAAACTGATTCAATTAAACTTAAATACAATTTGGGTTAAAAACTGGAATGGGCACAAATTACCTTTACTGCTTAGCTGATTTTTTTCCAAATTAAACCACAAACTTTCTTCCAGTTTTCTTGTTCTAACTATCAAAAGACTACAAACAAGAGGTGTTTGCTCTGCCAGTCATGGCCCCGTCCATCCGGAACATTAATATCTGACCTTGGCACTGCTTGTTATTTGCCTTGCTGTGTCCAAGAACCCTTGGCATAAAAAATTTCCAGACACCATAGCCAACTCATTAGAGTTGGCAAAGAGGATGAAAAATATTTTCCAACACTAATCTATTAAATACATTGCCTAAGACTTTTTCTTCTTCAAATTTTAGCATCTGGAAATTGGGGTGTATCTTACAAGGAAGGACACCTTATTGCGTGCGTGTGTGTGTGTGTGTGTGTACTGCGTGTGTCTCATACATGGGCACATGCGTCTGTGTATGTAATTACACATCTTAAAGTTGATTTCTTCTTACGTTTAAATATTACGGTAGCTATATGTGTATGGTTGGTGTTAAGTATCAAAACAAATAAGAAAAAAGCAGAAGATCAAGCCAATACATTTTAGATCCCATTAGGTAGCAAAATATGATTAAAATCATTACACATCAGCTTTTAAAACACATAATTTAATCCTGGTTTTCTCATTAGCACAAAAGTCAGTTCCCTTCTTTGGGATGTGACTTCCCAGACTGCTGATGTTTCCCAGATTTTTAGCGTTTTCTGAAATTCACTAAAATAATCAAGTTACTGGAAGCCCCCTTGTGGCACAGAGGGTCAAGGACCCAGCGCCGCAGGTGGTGCAGGTCCAGTTTCTGGCCCAGGAACATCCATATGCCGTCGGTGTGGCCAAAAACTAAAAAAAAAAAAACAAAATAATCTATTTACTGATTCTACTCCTTTAGACGAGCCTACGTCTTATTTATACCCTGCCTGTTTTAGGATCCCACACGTGTAGGGCTGGGAGGCACTGACTCTGGGACGTGCAAATATGCTGGAGACAATGCAGACTGAGTCCCGGTGTGAACACTTGCTGCCTGTATAATCTGAAGAATGTCTCTTTCCCTCCTCCCTGCCTTTGTGTCCACATCCCTAAAACGGATGAATGATCGCTAAAGCCCCTTCTGGCCTTAGGTATCTGAATCAGTGTAAACCAAGCAGCCCTGCCAGGACCGCTGCCTCTTTTCCATTCGAATGTAAAGGGCAGGAGTTCGTGGCGCAGCGGAAACGAATCCAACTAGGAACCATGAGGCTGTGGGTTCAATCCTTGGCCTCGCTCAGTGGGTTAAGGATCCGGTGTTGCTGTGACCTGTGATGTAGGTCGCAGAGGCGGCTTGGATCTGGTGTTGCTGTGACTGTGGCGCAGGCTGGCAGCTGTAGCTCCAATTCGACTGCTAGCCTGCGAACCTCCATATGCCGCAGATGTGGCTCTAAAAAAAGAAAAAAAAAGAAAAAATATATATATAAAGAGCAAAAAGGATGCCCCACTTTGGATGACAGCCGAGCTACCCTTTCTCTCCTGCATGCCTAGAAAGAAGCTGACAATCCAACGCAGGCAGAAGCTGCAACTAACCTTAGGAGCAGGCCTGCCCAAGTCAGATCAAGCCAAGAAAAGAGGAAAAAGGATTTTTTTTCCAACACTCAAATCACTCTTTTCATGCCAAGAAGTCTCTTCACTGTTAAGCATCTGATGGGAAATTAAAGCTAGCGGTCTAAATTACAGATGTGTAAAAGTTTCTCATTCGTGCAAAAACACTACTTAAGCTAAGCAAGAAGTATGTTCCAGAACTTCAGAATTTACTATCCTGTAAAAATTTCCCCATAAATGTAAATGACTAATATGCTGCCAACTCTTTGTCAAGTAGGAACAATAACATAAAAATAGTAATAAAGATAATTTTCAAATAAAACTATTATTTACCATCACCAAGCTTCATTACAGAAATTATAGTATAATGCCAAACGTCTGTAAGGCATTATCTCGGAATAAGGACAGTCCTTTAACCTAGATATACTGTGCTTTTATTTTATTTTTAATTTTTTGCTTTTCAGGGCCACACCCGCGGCATATGGAGGTTCCCAGGCTAAGGGCTGAATCGGAGCTACAGCTGCCAGCCTATACCACAGCCACAGCAATGCCAGATCCAAGCTGCATCTGCAGCTACACCACAGCTCAAGGCAATGTGGGATCCTTAACCCACTGAGCAAGGCCAGGGATCGAACCTGCAACCTCATGGTTCCTAGTCGGATTCGTTTCCGTGGCATCACGACAGGAACTCCTACATTGTGGTTTTAGGATCACTTACTACACTGTCTTTATTTTTCTTTTTTCCTTTATCAGGCCACATATTCGGGAACCATATCCCTAACGAGGCATTTAAATGAATATTTCAGATTGACTGAACCTAACAAACCTCTCAAAAACAATAACTAGCAACCATTTTCCTTTACGATAATTTTAGGGATACCTAAGTTTAGCTTTGTTTGTATTTTAAGATCAGTATACGGTAAATTGTAATACAGTTAGTAAAACCATGCTCCACGATTAGCATCCATTTGGGGTTGTTCATTTTTCCTAATTAGCATGAATTCCCTTAAAGAAGATACTTTCTGACAGAACATCTAAATACAGTTTGGAGATGTTAATCAGCCCCAACAACTTAACTACAGAGGAAAACTGAGGCCTCAGCAGGGCGGCCTCATTGACTCAAGTTCTCAAACAGCAGGAAAGCTGTGCGGTCAACACCTCAGGACCCCCGACTCCATACTGGGGGAGCTTCCAGGGTCCAAGCGACCTCTAATCAGCAACAGGCGGCCATTGTGCAGCTCACGGGGAAAGGCCCTGAGCAGTAGAACTAACGAACGTGCAACAGTGTTCACTAGCTCCCCTCTTAAGCAAAGAAGTGATGAGAACAGTAGTTTAAAATCAGGTAACTTGTCACCAGAGGTGGAAGGAATTTTGAAACTTGGAGTGAACGGAAGCAAAGAGAGAACTGACTGACTGCATCGGCTCAGGTCAGAAGCGATGGGGATGAGGGTGGGTATGTTAGGCCTGCACTATTTCTTTCAGTTCTCGCCCAAGTGCAGCAAAGAACTGAAGCAGTGGGCGTTAGGGCTGCAAGCAAAGCTCTCCAGGCAGGAGCACCACGCTGCCAGTTTGAACTAAAAGGAACCCCCTTAAAGGGACAGCATCACATGTGGAGAGTTACAGCTCTTGTTGGGGTGCCTTAAGGGGGCATCACTGCTGCCACAGGTTGCTTTGGAGACTGCAATCTAGAAATGTGCAGCAGGAGTTCCCGTCATGGCTCAGTGGTTAACGAATCTGACTAGGAACCATGAGGTTGCGGGATCGATCCCTGGCCTCGCTCAGTGGGTTAAGGATCCGGCGTTGCCGTGAGCTGTGGTGTAGGTTGCAGACGTGGCTCGGATCCCGCGTGGCTGTGGCTGTGGTGTAGATCGGCAGCTGTAGCTCCTGTTAGACCCCTAGCCTGGGAACCTCCACATGCCGCGGGTGCGGCTCTACATAAAGGCAAAAAGACAAAAAAAACAGTAAAAATAGAAATGTGCAGCCGATTCATTAAGTGAAAGTACAAGCATGCTCCCAGTGAGCGAGCGGGCAGCCCTGCGAGTAAGGGACCGGCCCCGCTTCACAGCGGGCTTTCTCTTAGAGGCCCCTGCTGCGGACCTGACTGGGACCTGGCCGCTCCCGGCCCACGGCCTCTGCGCAGGGCCTGGGAGCCGAGTGCTCTCCAGCAGGACACCTCATGTGCACGAGGGGCAGGTTTTAGGGAAGTTCCCTGGAGAGTCCCCTGATGCTACTACGCCTGCCAGGCCCCTCGCTCGAGGTGAGGAAGCGGCACCACGGTGAGACTGCTGCGGTGGTGACGAGGGGCCGGCAATTCCTATCTCGGCCACAGGCTGTGGGTTTCATGTCCTTGAAGGGGACCTGAAGTCTAACAGGTATACGTAGTAAATTTGGAATTGATCAAGAGAATGTGAAATAAAAATACATATATATGAAAGATAACACTCGCAAGGAAACAGAAATGGTAATGTTTTACTCTGAGGTTAGACGGAGGAATCTGAAGAATGGTGCTGTTACGAAAAATGGAAAAATTACAATGCAAAACTAGTTTGGAGGGAAAAATAAAGAGTTATATCTGGAAATAAATGAATATTAAGTATGAATCAAATTGCCAACTAAAGGTGTCTTGTATATTTCTGAGAGAAATGGAAACTGGAGTTTGAGATTTTGATGAAGACTCAAGAAAAAAGTCTAGGACTGTCATCTGGGAAAATACATGTTCTCAGAGAAAATCAAGTGCATAAAACTTTCTTGAAAATGAACATAATGAATACTCAGGAGGAAATGAGAAAAGACCATAAAAAGGATGAAGAAGAAATAGCTGGAGACCTGGAGTAATGACATATAGCGAAATTAATCAAGACGTTCAAAAAGGTGGGAGTGGACATGAGCAGCTCACACCATGAAGAAACCATGGACATTTTATAAACAGTCAGCGGGTGTCCTGGAAGGTGTCTTTTTAGAGCTGTTTTGGTAGCGTGCTAGGAGTGTGGAAAGAGAAGCAGAAGTCAAGTCAGGGAGGGGTAGGAAAACTGGTACAATAAAGAAAGGGGCTGATTTAACCACACAGGAAGGATTTTTTTTAGGAAAGGGAAGAAGAGCTGAAGTCCTATATCACAGGTGTGTGTGTGTGTGTGTGTGTGTGTGTGTGTGAATTTTCCTTGTTGTGGAGCTAACATACTAAATCAAAATATCAATGACGCTGACTCTTCAGTTGATTTAATGACCACATAGGCTCACTTGCCACCCAAGTAAAATGATTCTGTAGTCACCATTAGTAAAGATAATTTGGGTAACAAAAGTGCCAGCCACCCTATTCCAGAAAGCTTTAGAAGGCACAGTTCTTTGAAGAACCACAAGGGGTCAGGCTGATACTAAACACTGACGCTCAAATGCCTAGCAGGAGTCTCTGGAAGCTGGGCTATCTGCGGAAATAAACGGAGGCGCTGGTTAAATCCAACACCAACCCAAAATTAAATTTAAACAATTTAAAGCTGACTGCAGCAGGGGGAAAAAAAAAAACAAACAGAAGGCGCGAACATTCTAGAATGTGATACAACTTAAACAGTTCGCGTCTGTAACAGCAATTTTCCACATGACTCTTGGTACTTTACCGGGTGTTTTCATAGGTTTTATTATTACAGCAAAACTAGATGACAGGCATTCCCTGAGCTCCGTCAAAGATGAAGAAATTTAAAATCAGAACAGTGAGTGTTTGCTCAAAGTAATGAAGCTAATAAGCAGAAGCAAAGGTAGGTCTGTCTGATTCCATCTTCAGGACTCTCTCCCAGAATTACAAAGTACTGGGGCATTTTAAGTATATTGGGGGCGGGAGGTTATTTCAGCTCTCCTAGCTCTTCCAAACGCCTCATGGAGGGCACTTTCAAGGAGAAAACATAATCTTATCATCACCCTTTGTCCAGATCTGCTGACTTCCACTGAGAAGCCAATTGTCTGGATTCCATGTAAAGCAGTCTAAAATAAAAACATACAAGAGGAAAGGAACTTTAAGCAGAAGAATGGCGAGACACTCCGAAGTCAGCCTACTTCCTTCAGCTGAGAGCTGTGCGCTCTTTCTAGTCTCAACCCCGCTATCCTTCCGCCTTGCTCTGTGCCCCACAGAAGGGGTTTCCTGCTGGCTCTGCCAAGCTAATCCTCCAGCCCCCAACCTCCAGGGCTCTCAGAGAGTGGTCCTCATCTGTCCCCAGTCACCAAGCTAAAATTTTTCACACAGTGAGTGAAGAGGCTCTTTTAGATATAAAGGAGGAAGCGCTGGGGAGCAGCTGCTGTTTCTCCCACCCCACTGAAGAACTAAGCACCTAACGTTACGTAAGCTGCTCCCACTGGAGGAAGTCACTGCTGCACCCTGGTTATCAAAGCTGGAGCATCTGGAGACACTATGTAGTCTGAAAAGACCAAGTGTGTTTTATGCATTACTGAGTCTTTCAGAACACGATGAGAGCCACCGTTAGGAAAGGCCTACAAGAGAAGCTCATTTTCTATACTTCTTGTCCAGGACTATTTCAGCGACTTTCTACACTCTGAGGTGGCCACATCTGATTCATACTAAAAAAAAAAGAAGGCAAACCAAACTGGGAGCTCCCATAGTGGCTCAGTGGAAATGAATCTGACTAGCATCCATTGAAGACACAGGTTCGATCCCTGGCCTCGCTCAGCGGGTTGTGGATCTGGCGTTGCTGTGAGCTGTGGTGTCGGTCACAGACGCAGCTCTGATCTGGCGTTGCTGTGGCTGTGGCATAGGCCTAGGAATGTCCATATGCGGCGGTTGTGGCCCTAAAAACAAAGAAACAAACAAACAAACAAGACAAACAAAAACAAAAACCTGGGAATAAGGCATGCCAACTTTTTAAAAAGTTTTTTGGTTATGAAAATTGAGACACAGTGGAGTTCCCATCTTGGTTCAGTGGTTAACGAATCCAACTAGGAACCATGAGGTTGC
>PVHT021183659.1:5719834-5763032 GCA_004024745.2 Catagonus wagneri
GGCTCGGATCCCGCGTTGCTGTGGCTGTGGCGAAGGCCGGCGGCTACAGCTCCTGTTAGACCCCTAGCCTGGGAACCTCCACATGCCGCGGGTGCGGCCCTAGATAAGGCAAAAAGACAAAAAGCCAAAAAAAAAAAAAAAAAAGGAAAATTGAGCCACAGATATCGAGTACCTTGTCCAAGAGAACACAACTGGCCAGTAGCGAATGGCAGAACAAATTCTAAGACATGATTCCTGTGGTTACTGCGGGGATCGAGGAAGGCCACAATTTTAGAAGTATGAAATGTGTCAGTGTGAAGGAGGCCTGTCCATGTACCATTTAGCCGATCTGGTTTTCTTCATCGCAGTCTTACTCTCTTCCCAGTCTCATTCCGGGGTGGGGGGGGGGCGGGGCAGGACTAGGGGCAAGTAGATCTGGGGAGGGAGGTGGGATCTAGACGTTCTCTGCGTGAACACCCTCCCCAAGTGCCTCTCTCTATCTGCTTTCTGAAGGACAAAAAAGGCTGGATCACAAGATTACTGGGCCGGTTGCCAGGGAAAGGGGGCTTAAGGAAGCACCTCTCTCATGTAAGAGACTTCGTTTGTTCCTTTTTCTTATCTGATCAGAGGGGCCACGCCCCCTATTTTTGTCACAAGCTTCTCTGCTGTAAACCTCTTTGCCACAAGCATTTTCACCGTCATAGAACTAATTAGCCGTAAGGCAATTGTGCCGTAAAAGATACACCAAGCCGGGGATGGTTCCGGTGGATGATTCGGTTTCCACTGGTTTCACTTCTCCGCTGACGCAGTATGCTTATTTTAGCATGACGTTAAATCCTAGCCCTCATAATGGTCTAGACAGTGAAGAGCACACCTGGAGGTCTTAAAACACTGGAAGATGTCAGCTATATATATAGGCCTGATAGAAAATATGATGATAAAACTTAACAATATGTCAGGAACAGACAAAAGTGAATACAAGGCCTAGTTACACTCATCCTTGCACTTGGAAAAGTAACACCTCTCTTAATTATGGCAAAAATTTTAGCAGAAAAGAAAAAGTGTGATGCCCAATGAGATGACTCAAGCAAAACCAGGTATTTTTTTTAGGTACCCACAAAATAAAATTAGATATCTGTGGGTACCTAAGCACTTGCCTTTGACATAGTATTACACCTGGTTTTGCTTGAGTCTTACAGTCTCCTAAAAAGATTTTACTAAAACCCACATGGCCTAACTATAAGTATGGTCAAGGGTATACCAAGACATTTGGTTTTTATTTCCCTCGGTGATGATGTGTTGGAAATCAACCATAGCATATCGTTGGAAATTCTGGGCCAGCCATGAGGTGTGTGTCCAAGCACTGGTCTCAAGGCTTCTGACTGTGTGGTGATAGTAAACCACTTAAATGTCCTGCAGATCAGTATTCACATCTGTACATGTTAACACTGTTCAACGCGCATCTCAGGGTTACGGTGAGATTCAACTGAGTTAATCCACATGAAAGTAGTTTGGAGGAAATACGAAACGATCGATAAACATAAGAGAGCATTATTTTAATGGAACTAGGATGGAGCAAAATACAGCCCATTGATTGATGTTTAAATGTTACTTCATTCCATGCAACTGCCACTGAGTTAGTTCAGTTCTACCTACTATAGAATGAAATGGTTCAAATGCCATTTGAACACCAAATATTGACTCAGTTGACACTGGATTGTAAAGAATCTTAAAACTCCAGAACGATCCTGAGAGACCGCTATAACAGACAGGATGTATTACTAGCCTCGGTACTATCACTGCTTCTGCAGAGCCCACGGGGCTAACCGGTAATTGGCCACAGTGCGTGTCCCCACCAAAGCTGGCCAAAAGCTCAGAATCCTTCCAAAAAGAGCAGCTTAGGCAGCCATTACTCAGTTACTCTAGTAGACACAGACGTTCCAGTGCTACAAATGACTCTGGGACAGATATAAAGACATTAGAATTTTGTTTTCAAAAGATAACAGATGTATGGAGAAGCCACAGAGAAGACTAACAACTCTCAGGTAACATCTAGGAGCTCTTTGCAATGATCATCCGTACCTTTAATGCAGAAGGAGGGCTATTGAAGTTACAATGATACAGTTTAAAAAAACGCTGTAAAGACCAAAAACTGCTCTCAACTGGAACAATTCAGTATCGGAGCAAAAAGTTCTGTGTATGGCCTTTGTCTTACTCCCTCCGGAAGGAGTAAGCATCTGCCTCATATCGTTAACTTACTCCTGAGTACAAGAGTAAGACAGACGTTTCCTATTTCTCAAAGAAAAAGCCCTAATTATGTTTAACTTGTCTAATCCGGCAGATAAGGAAAGTGATTTTCTATTTCGGGAGACTTCCTATCACAGCTATACACAGTGCTATCCACCATTTTAAGTTTGCCGTCCACGGCTTCTGTTCCGGGGGACGGTCAGTCCTTGGACAGAACACGCTAACGTCAGCGTCACTGTGCTTACTTTGCTAGATTGACTGTGGTGAGTTTCAGGACCCCAAAGTCTACTGCACCCGGGAATCGAACCCCCACTGCGGTTCCGATGGCCAGACATACGGCAACAAATGTTCCTTCTGTAAGGCGGTGGTGTAAGTACTGCACTCACCAAAACTCCCCCGCAAAGGCAAACTTCCAGAATAGGACTGAAACACTTTCCTTGGGCTAGTCCAGAAAGTTCCACTCCTACCCACCCAGAGAGACTGAAGAAATAAGCTTCAGGTAAACGGGCTGTGAACAAATTGGGCAAAAACACCCCCTTCCGCCAAATCACCTGACATTATCCAAATTATCTGAAAATATAATCTATTTTATTTGACTTCGTTATTATAAAATTGACTCAGGGAACAATTTGCTTCCTTTATATGTCTAAGAATTTTGATACATTTTCTTATTTTCTCATTTATTTCTAAATACAATGTCAATAATTTTCATCGAATTATGTTTGTTGTTGTTGTTATTAATATTTTGCGAAAGGATGAAAGAAAGATTTAGAAGTGTGGTCAAGTTTGAAAAGTCATCAAATGGAGTTCCTGCTATGGCACAGTGGGCTAAGAATCTGACTTCAATGTGGGCAAAGAACCTGAAAGAAAATGGATATGTGTTTACGTATGACTGATTTACTTCGTTGTATAGCAGTAATTATCACAACCTTGTAAATCAACTACGCTCCAAAAAAACCTTAAAAAACAAAATTTGACTACAGGGGCTCAGGTCCCTGCAGAGGCATGGGTTTGATCCCCGGCCCAGCACAGCGGGTTAAAGGACAGGCTGCAGCTGTGGCTCTAATTCAACCCCAGTCCCTGGAACTTCCATATGCTGGGGTGTGGCCACTGAAAAAAGAAAGAAAATTCATCAGAATCAGAAACATGAAAAATTCGCAAGAAAATGTATCATCAATAAAATACAATTTTATCCAAATTATTTTCAGGCATTTTATTTTATCATGAATTATATGTTGCGAAGGCACTAAAGCCCATTCATTCTTCTCTTTTAGTCTGATGAAAAGAGCCTTTCAGCAAAGAATAGAGGAGAGGATTATCCACAGTTATCCAGACTTTTCAAGCGTTACACACAGTATTCTAGGAAGGTTCTACCCAGGGCCCTTTTTTTTTTAAGCCCACATCTGTGGCATATAGAATTTTCCAGGCTTGGGGTTGAATTGGAACTGCAGCTGTGGTCTACACCACAGCCATGGACACACTGGATCTGAGCCACATTTGCGACCTAGGCCTCAGCTTGAAGCAACGCTGGATCCTTAACCCACTGAGCAAGGCCAGGGATCAAACTCATATCCTCACAGACGTTATGCTCAGTTCTTAACCCACTAAGCCACAATGGGAACTACCCAGGCTAACATTTACTGAATCACTTGTTTGTAAGAAACAGAACAGGTGTTGTAGATTTTAGCCTATTGCCTGTGAGATTCCTGATTAGGTGTAATTTATAATTAACAAAAATTTATTCAATCAATCAGCAATCTTTTGGTCTGATTGCTCTAAAGCAAGGGGATTTAACCCAGATAAAAGTTATCTCACTTCTTCTACCACTGTCATCCTTCTCTTCTATTAGGTTCTTCCACGAATGCCTTAATTTCCCCTAGTTTAGTCATAACGTTCCAAAGCACAGGGATTATATAAATTCCTATTCAATAATAACAGGGATAAACACATACAATGGTATTAATAAATACCGAATCAATATATAATACGTATGTGCCTACATTTCTATATAACATATCTGACAAATCTGTACCAAAATCTTGCCAGAAGGGCAGCAGGGAAAGGTGAGATTTGATTTAATGGCCCCTTATTACTGAGAAGGCCTGAATACACGTCTTCTCTAAGATGCCAACTGCCTGAATATCTGGTTCAACTTCTTACGCTGTCTATCAGGTTAGACCTACGACAGACTAGTCTCTTTGCCATTATATCTCCTCTCACTTTTGCCTTTTCCAGTTGTACACATATTTACTCTGAGATAAAGAACAATTAAAACCAAAAGGTCCAAACCATAGTAAAACTCGGAAGAGTTATGCTTGCTGCAGTTAGGCCAGATGGATGTTACCGCTGATGCATTTGATTAACACCTGCCTCACCCTAAACATGGATACCTGTATCCAATGATGACTTCAACTATGACAGAGAGAAACCTTTTTCCAGCCTCTGTGATGGATACTAATAATATTACACTGAGCGTCCATTTGTCTTTCTTTTTTGTAGGAAAAGTGGTGGGAAGATCACCCTAAAGCACCAAGGCAAATGCTGAGTCAGAAGCAGCATTTTCTCCTGACTGGCCAGCTCCCTCATCTTTTCTTGCTTCTACTTGCATGTTTCTCTAGCAAATCCCTTCAGTTTATAAAGACACACCTTCTACTCTGCCTCAATCTTGGAGTGTTCAATTTATATTTCCCTAGATTCACCAGTCAATAAAGTAAACTCTGTAGAAGCATTGTTTGTGTTTTTACTTTGGGATCAAGACAACATACAGATACAATATGGAATACTGATCTGGCATAAACTTAGATGAAAAGACCAATTTTTGATGGAAATCAACCATGCAGTCACTGTGGCATATTGAAAAATCCCTTCCCCCTCTCTTATTCTTAGAATTGCAATATGAATACTGAAGGATTTTTAACAAAATGATCACATGTTCATAATTATTTTATAATATCTATTATTTAAGTCTTAGATCAGGAATTATGGATTCTTCCCAACTTCGCGAAGAGTATTTTGTATAAAAACAAAACATTCCTGGTGGACCAGAGTTTTCTTATCTCTATGGGATGATGGACCATATTACTACATAGTAGATACTGCATAAAGACATCCACTATTTGGTTTCCCAGCAACATCAAAGGACCTAAGAGAAAGAAGTGAAAATATATTCAATAAATAGTGACTAGATGCCAAGTCTCTAAAAGCGTGTAAAGACTGTAGATAATGAACCTTAATTGTGGAATGAGAGAACTGGATGAAATGTGAGAAATCTGAAGGCCCAGAGAAAGTTGGATTATACTTGTATTTACAAATAACAACTTGCTGGGTGCACTCACACAGAACACCTCCCAAGAGGCATCTACCAAATAACCATCCCTCTGTCACCAAACATTTGCCAGGTGTCCACCATGAGGCAGGCTTGTCTCCATGCTTGGCATACAGTTATGGACAGGGGTGAGAAAGACCAGAAAAAAAAATTACTACCTTAATGAAGTTTACCTTCCAGGAGGGGGAAATGACAAAAACAATAAGCATAGTCAGCAGATCACATAATCATACTTGGGGAGAGACGGAGGCCGACTGCAATACTAAGTCAGAGGGTTAGAAGACTTCTTATTGGGAAGGTACATAGGTAAGGCGTTTGTGGAAGAGCAAAAGGAGAGGCTCGAACACCGTCCTTGAGGCTAGAAGACACCTGATTTCTTCAAGGTTCAGCAAGGGAGCGATGGAGATGCCAGCGGAAGGAGTGAGCGGGCACATTACAGGTGACGAGGTCAGAGAGGGATGAGTACGAATCATGGAAGATTCTGTGGTCACTGTTAAGATTTCTTCCTTTTACTCTGATTATTAAATGTGTTTAAATATTACAATCATGCTTCTACTTGCAAAATCCCAGTGATACTTTACGCACATAGATAATACCGTGTGTGTGTGTGTGTGTGTGTGTGTGTGTGTGTGTGTGTTCTGCGACCTACACCACAGCTCGTGGCAAGGCTGGATCCCAGCCAACAGACTGAGGCCAGGGATCGAACCCGTCCTCACGGATTCTAGTTGGATTCGTTTCTGCTGAGCCACGACGGGAACTCCCCCTTTATGTTTTTAATTGAAGAAGGGCTAACCAAACTAGGGGGGTGCATCTGATATTTAGATAAAGACCCTGGGAGTGGATTCGGTCATGCTAGGGAAAATAAACACCTTCCACTCTGTCAACTGTGGCATTTGTACGCTTCCATAATTACAGATCATTCCCCTTGCCGAAGAAACATAACCGCGTAATGTATAATTAGGATAAGGCGACTGTAAGAGGGTGGGTCTTTGAATCACACTAATCAGAACGTGAGTCATGGCTTGGTGACATAAGCTTGGTGTTTTCGAACAAGTCATCTGACTTCTTCGGTGGTGATTTGCCCCTCTGCAAAATGTGGATACTAGCACTGACCCCCTAGAGGTATCCTGAAGATTAGGGAAATGATGCACGTGAGCCCTTAGTCTCTGAAATGTAACAACACCTTAAACATCAGTAGCTTTGATTATTATGCTCTGAATTAATTTCAGCATTTTACTGTCTTTAAAAAGCAGTGGTAAGGACATTTTTTACTCTCTAAGTATTTACAGAGCTTTTAAAACGCCTGTCTTATGTTCTTGTAACATTTGAAAATGCACATGAAATTTTTCTGCTGTTTTTATCTGTGCACTAAATTCCCTGCGTATTAGGGGGAATTAAGCTCTTTCCCCCTCTTTAGCGTCTACCCCCTGAAGTCCTTTAGCTACTCTACAGTCAATATGTAGAGCGCTGCAGGTAGTCTGACAACTGGGTTCTTGCACATTTTTTAAACTGCTACCTCTCTGCATGGCTCACTCCTCCTCTCTCCTGTTGAACTGTCCCCTCCAGCCAGGCCACGTTCCTGCTGGCTGGCCGCACAAAAATCACATAGCCACCACTTTGCCCTCTCCTGCCTGGAAGGCCTCTTGTGCCAGCTTCTGCCACTCTGCCTACCCTTTTCCCTCATACAAATCTCTTACCTTCTTAGGGCCACTATTTATTTCAAGGCTTATTTCAGATACCATTAAGTGAGTAACTGAGCAAAACACCATCCCTTATCTAGTTCTGAGCAATTCTTCAGGTATCAAAGAGAAGCATATAAAAGGCAAATCACAGAAGATCAGCAATCATATGCTTCTGAGAAAGAAGAGGCAAGTCATATATAAAAATCGACACTCAAAATACAGGAGTTTGGGTTCAGGGAGGTACACATTTTTCAAACCTCAGTGAACACACACTGAAGATTCAAGCATATTATAATTTGAAATTTTTACATCAAAAGGAAAGAGTGTAAACATACAGTGTGGTCCTCGCTATAGTATGCATAGTGAAGTTCTTAGAGGGGAAGGGCACTGGTATCTGCAGCTTACTCTGAATTACAGCAAAGATGGGTTAATGAAGAGAAATGGAAAGATGTGGGATGGAACAAGTATTCTAAAATACTAACGGTTTAATCTAGAAGATGGGCTTACAGGGCTTCACTGTAAAGTTACTTTAATATAGCTGTATGTTTAGCACTTTCCTTACAAATATTTTAAATGATTTTTATTTTTCCATTATTGCTGGTTCACAGTGTTCTGTCAATTTCCTACTGTACAGCAAGGTGACCCAGCCACACATACATATGTGCATTCTTTTTCTCACATTATCTTCCACTTTTTAATGATTTTTAAAAGGCAGCAACTCTGCCAATAGGGACAGATACTCATGATTCTATTTCTATCCAGGACAGAATATAATGTTTCAAGAATAGTTTGTACTCTTCTCTTCAAAGCATAAAAAACAATTTATAAGAACTGAACAACCATTATACCTTCAGATGACAACAGCATTATTGTCAAAACTAGGTCACACAAAACTTATAATCACTAACTACCCTCAGGCATGGTTTGTTTTTTTTTTTTTTTTTCATGCCAGCTGTTGCCAAGTCACGTCTTTCTCAGCTCTTCTCCTCTTACTGGCTTTTCAAAGCTAAATGTCCTGCAAATATGATATGGTGTCTCCGTGATGAGGCTTAAGGGAAGGGGACTTGATCAAGGACTTTTCTGTGCCAATGTAAAGGTTTCTTGAAATGGACACATGGACACACACACACACACACACACAAATGAGAAGGGGAACAAGAGGGGGCAAAAAGGCCAGAGAAAATAGTAACCAAGTAAAAACTGAAATAATTCACTAAAGTTAACAAGTCCATTTACTACTTCTCATGTTCGCTGTGATAAGAACACAAACACCGTCACATTTAAATTTAGCAAAATAGCTGTGAAGTCGTTGCCCTTTTTAAAAAAGGGAAGCCTGAGATAGAAATGTATAAATGATTGGGCCATGATCCTACAGTCAGTGAATTTTAGAATCTGGACTTACTCAAGACGGTTACATCAATTCCATGTTTCTAAACTGCATTTCACACAATCACAGTAGTTTGAGTGACTTGGTTATAATCAGAAATAGAAGCATTCATAATTCAACAAAGGCCTAAGCAAATAAGTAAAGAGAGTGACATGCATCTACCATGATATCTAATATGTGAACAATTACGTTAATTTTGTGATGAGGCTACAGCTCAAGCCTGAAAAGGCCTGTTTCAAAGAGGTTACTAATCTCAAAATAGGCATTCAGTAAACTGTTCCCTGTCTCTAACGTTCGTTTCCTTCCCAGTGCAGGTACCTGTGACTTTACAGAATTTTGGTTCATTACAGTTCTGCAGTCTCACTTAAGGGAAAATAAAGTGAACAGATTTTTCCTTCTTTAGTTTGAAAAGATGCAGAACTACCATAATAAGGAAAAGGTATGCTTTTTATCTCGCTAAAGCTACCCATTAGATGGAATGCACATAATAAAGGACAATTTCATAAATTTTGGTATATTATTTCCATTTTCATTGTCTCAAGTCCCCCCCCCTTTTAACTTCTTCTTTGACTTGCTGGTTTTTGGGGAATGTGTTGTTTCACTTCCAAATACTTGTGAATTTTTCAGTTTTCCTCTGATTGATTTCTAGTCCAATAGAATTGTGATTAGAAAAAGATACTAGGGAGTTCCCGTTATGGTACAGTGGTTAACAAAACTAACTAGGAACCATGAGGTTGTGGGTTCGATCCCTGGCCTTGATCAGTGGATTAACAATCTGGCGGTGCTGTGAGCTGTGGTGTAGGTTCAGATGCTGGGCTCAGATCTGGCGTTGCTGTGGCTGTGGTGTAGGCCAGCAGCTGTAGCTCCGATTCAACCCCTAGCCTGGGAACCTCCATGTGCTGCAAGCTCGGCTCTCAAAAGCAAAAAAAAAAAAAAAGGCAAAAGATACTAAATAGGATTTCAGTTTAAGTTTGTTAAGACTAAATAAGATTTCAGTTTAAGTTTGTTAAGTTTGTGTGGACTAATATACGATCTATACTGCAAAATGTTCTCTATGCATTTGAGAACAATGTGCATTCTACAGCTGTTGGATGGAATGATCTGTTTAATCTGGTCCATTTCTTAGGCCTAACTGGTCTAGAGTTTAGTTCAAATTTTAGCTTCTTGATTTTCTGTCTGAATGATATTTAATTGAAAGCAGGATGCGGAAATCCTCTATCATTATTGTATTGCTCTCTATTTCCCAGTACAGTTCTGTTAATATTTGCTTTATATATTTAGATGCTTCAATGTTAGGCGCATATATATTTACAACTGTTATATCCTCTTGATGAATAGACCATTTTATTATTAAATAATGCCCTTCTTTATCTCTTATTAAAATCTTGATGAAAGAAACTGAAGAAGACACAAATACGTGTCAAGATTCCCTTTGATAGCAGAGGAATTAATATTGTTAAAACGTCCGCACTACTCAGACTGTTCTACAGATTCGATGCAACCCCTATACAAATTCTAATGACGTTTTCCATAGAAATAGAAAGAGAAGTCCTAAAATTCATATGGAACCACAAAAGACCCTGAATAGTTAAAGCAGTCTTGAGAATAAATAAAGCTAGAGACACTATACTACCTGATTTCGAATGTTATTATAATGGTGTATTAATCAAAGAAATATGGTACTGCCAAAAAAAAAAACAGGGCAAATATAAACCAATGGAACAGAACAGAGAACCCAGAAATAAATTCATATGCATATGGTCAACTAATCTTCAATGAAGGCACCAAGAATACACAACAGTAAAGTTAGTTTTGCTAATAAATCATATTGGGAAAACTGGTATCTACATGAAAAAGAATGAAACTAGACACTTACCTAACACAGTACACAAAAATCAAGTTGACATGGATTAGAGACTCAAAATTAAGACCTGAAGGGAGGAGTTCCCGTCGTGGTGCAATCTGACTAGGAACCATGAGGTTGCGGGTTCAATCTCTGGCCTCGCTCAGTGGGTTAAGGATCCAGCATTGCCGTGAGCTGTGGTGTAGGCTGCAGACGCGGCTCGGATCCTGCGTTGCTGTGGCTGTGGCGTAGGCCAGCAGCTGTAGCTCCGATTAGATCCCTAGCCTGGGAACCTCCACATGCCATGGGTGCGGCCCTAAAACGACAAAAGACAAAAAAAAAAAGACCTGAAGGCAGTTCCTGTTGTGACTCAGTTGGTTAAGAATTCAACACAGTGTCCTTGAGGATGAATATCCAATCCCCGACCTTGCTCAGTGGGTTAAGGATCTGGGTATTGCTGCAAGCTACAGTGTAGGTCGCAGACGAGACTCTGGTCTGGTGTTACTTTGGCTGTGGTGTAGGCTGACAGTTGCAGCTTTGATTCAACCCCTAGCCCAGGAACTTCCACATGCCACAGATGCGGCTGTAAAAAGAAGAAAAAAAAAATAATAATAGTACCTGAAGTTTTGAAACTCCTAGAAAAAAAGTTAGAGAAAAATCTCCTTGACATTGTCTTTGACAATGATATTATGGATATGACACCATAACTACAAGCAACCAGAGCAAAACTAAACAAGTGGGATGACATCACACTAAAAAAAAAAAAAAAAACATGAACAAAAAAAGATGTCTTTCTGTAGAAAAGGCAATCTACAGAATGGGAAAAAAATGTTTGTAAACTGCGTATCTGATATAAGGTTAATATCTGCAATATATAAGGAATGCATATAACTTTTTAAAAATGATGAAATAATGAGTAGAGGAACTGAACACTTTTCCAAACAAAACACACAAATGACCAACAGGTCCAAGAAAAGGTGCTCAACATCACTGCCTTAAAAATGCAAATCAAAACCACAACGAGCTATCACCTCACACCTTTAGAATGGCTATTATCAAAAATTCAAAAGAGAACAAGTGTTGGCAAAAGATAGAGAAAAAAGGGAACTCTTATACACTGTTGCTGGGATTATAAATTGATATAACCATTATGGAAAACAGCATGGAAATTCCTCAAAAAATTGAAAACAGAACTACCAGGTGGTTCAGCCACACCACTTCTAGACATATAACCTGAGAAAATGAATTCAGATCTCAAGATATATCCGTGCTCCCGTGTTCTTTGCAGCATTATCCCCAACAGCCAAGATATGCAAACAACCTAAGTGGCCAATGACAGATGGATAAAGAAATTTTGATATGTACTGTTAAGACAAACTGAGGCAAATCAAAATGCACAAGCGTTTATTTGAGCAAACACCCATTCACAATAGCCAGCGTCACGCTGGAAGTGGTCAGGAGTGCACTGCTGGCAAGCCAGGGGAAAGGCTTTAAAAGAGAAACGCGGAAGTCAAGCGATTATTGGACTGGCTACCGTTTAAGCGGCTGTCCTGTTTGCGAGAGCCTAGTTGGCAGTTAACACTGTTCTTAAGTTTTGCTTTCTCATATTCGAGTGCACTGACTCTGGCTTGCTTTGGGTTGCTAATTATGTAGGGTACCAAGACATGAGAGCTACCTCAGTCTAATGGCTTCCGTATTTAACAACATACACAATTTCATATTGTTCATCCAGAAAATAAAGAAGAAAATTCTGCCACTTGTGACAGTAAGAATAAACCTGGAGAACATTACACTAAGTATAAATGCCAGACACAGAAAGATAAATTCTACTTATATGTGGACTCTGAAAGGTTGAACTCATAGAACTAGAGAGAAGAATGGTGGCTGCCCAGGGCTGGGTGGCTGGGGAAATGGTACCAACTTTCAATTGTAAGATGAATCTGTGGTGAAGCTCTATTGTACAGTATGATGACTATACTAATATAGCACTGAAAAAGTACATAAGAAAAAGGTATGTGACATCATCTGCTGAAAAACAAAAGCAGTACTGGGAGAAGGGAACCATGCAATCCTCAAGCCACAATAACAACGGCCATTACCTGAATTACTTTATTTTTCATACAAATGACATGACTGAATAAATACCATCCTCAAGTTCCCATTACACAGACAACTATTTGCTCACCTAATAAAGTCTCACTCATTTTTTGGTAATAATGTCACTGGATGTGCAATGCTTTAAAAACTGCTTTATAGATCTAAGCAGGCATCATTACATACTTTCTGAGTATTCAAAGAGGCACTCTGTCCCTCCTACAGCTGTCATAATCTAGATTAATTCCTGGGACTTACTGAAAACTTTCATGCTCTTTTATGTAAGTGACACTGCAAGAATCTCATGAACCATCACTGTGTACCATTCATTTCCACCACCCTCAAGGACCCACGCTTTTTGTTCCCCAGATCCTCGTCTGGTAAGAGACTTGCTTCTACTTGCTATTAAGCTCTTTACCTGCCTGGTTTGAAGGAACCCGTGGTACCGCGATGCCTCGGTGAGAAATACAATACTGCAGAAACACATTAAAAGGGAAACCCTGTCTGACAGAAACACGTAGGCCAGGAGACTAAGCAACACAAAAAGATCGCAAAAGGGAATAATCACACTTTGTCATGAATTCCCGTTTTTGCTCCTCTAGCTCAGAGGTAACCCCTTCACTGGGGGCCCTGACAACCTCAGTCATCATCCATCCTATCTGCATCAGCGACCACACTGTCTGTGCTCCTGGTACAGCTGCACTATCAGTCGTCTGCCGGTCTATTTCTGGAAAAATATCAATCATATAAACAGACCCAGTAATGATGCAAATGATGTAACTGATAGATTAGGAAATCACCTGTACCTTCTGTTCAAGAATTTAAAGGAAATACAGAGCATCTTGGGGGTGGGGGCAACAGAGAACTGAGAAAAGCAAAATGTTTGAGAAGGAAAATACAACATGCAATGGTAACAGCAGGCTAGCAATCTTAGGAGAGAAGATTAGTATTCTTAATACAGCACTGGAAATGAACAAAAATAAAATGTGGGAGAAAACAAACTGAAAAAGTATGGAAAAGAGCATTAGTAAGCCGCGAGACAACTTCACGCAGCTGGGGAGAAGGGTGAGGAAAGGATAAAAACAGGCATTTAAAGAAGTAACAGTCACAGAGTTTCTAACCTTGATGAACACAGGAAACCCACAGAGGCGGGGACCCTAGCGGACCCAAGGACAAGAAACAGGACCATCCTTAGCACGGCCTGTGACCTGTTATCGTAAGTCCTGCATCTGAGTCTGACCGATTCTCCTCATTTCTAAACAGATAGCTTGGTTCTTATCTGTTTTCTTTTTCCCTGTCATTCCTTGTTCTTGAAATGCTGGTTATCGCTTTCTGTGTCTCCGGCTTCCTCGTGACTCTGAGGGTCAAGGCCTCTGGGAGGGCTGCCGTGGCCGCCCCTCTGCCACGCCGCCTCCTCTCAAATGTCCGCGCTCTCTTCCGTGCTCGCCTCCTTACTCGTGTATAACTTGGTTTGCTTGCTTATTAAAGTACAGCTGATTTACAGTGTTGTGCCAATTTCCGCTCTTTTGTGTCTAACTTTAATCAGATTTTCTTCTCCTTTAGCCTGGGAGCTTCTCTTACTCATCTTTAAATTTCCAGAATCCAATAAAGTTCCTGGAATCAGTAGGCTCCACCCAGTGTCTGAGAAAAGAAAGAAGAATGAATCTGTCCTGGTGGTCATTTCATTTTCAGGATTTAGTAATCCTTGGAATAACTGGGGCTCAATCATGATTTCAGAGTGAAGGAAGAAACAGGAAATTGTACTAGTTGGCGTGTGTGTGTCACTGTGCAACACATCACCCTGCGTGTGGAGGCACAGGGATGAAGAAGACCCATGAGCTTGCATCCCAGTGTGCACGCGGGTCCCTCTGTCTGTGTGGGTGTGTGTGTATGTGCTTACTTCCAAGAGGGAAAATGCACAAGTTAATAATTAACAAAGATGATTTTAGATTTTGAAAAGCATTATGAAAGCAAAAAAGCATATTGATCTGAGCTGGGGTGGAGACATTTTGAACTGATAGGAAATCTTCTCTGAGCAGGTAATATTCTGATATATATATATATATATATATATATATATATATTTTTTTTTTTTTTAAGGCCACACCCACAGCACATGAAAATTCCCAGGTCAGGGAATGAATTCAAGCCACAGCTGTGACCTATGCCAAAGCTGTGGCAACACCGAATCTTTTCCTTTTTTCTTTTTTTCTTTTTATGGCCGCACCTGCAGCATACGGAAGTTTCCAGGCTAGAGGTCAAATGAGAGCTACAGCTGCAGGTCTACACCACAACCGTAGCAACGCAGGATCAGAGCCACATTTGTGACCTACGCTGCAGCTTGAGGCAACACTAGATCCTTAACCCACTGAGTGAGCCCAGGGATCAAATCCACATCCTCAAGGATACTTGTCAGGTTCTTAACCAACTGAACCACAAAGGGAACTCCAACACCCATCTTTAACCCACTACTTGAGGGCAGGGATCGAACATGCACCTCAGCAGAGACCTGAGCCATTACAATCTTAACCCACTGTGTCTCAGTGGGAACACCCAAATTAATATTTCTAAGAAAAAAGAACTAGCCATTCAAGTGTCTTAGCCAGGAGTTTCCCAGGCAAAGGAAACAGTAAGAGCAAGGGCCCTAAGGTGAAGAGTACGTGGTGCATTCGAGAGAAAGAAGGAATTCCAGATGGCACTTCTGCCTGAAGACTAAAATCCACCTATGAAATACTTGTTAAAATAAAAATGTTAAAGAGGAACCATCATGTATGTGTCACCTAAAAGAAAACAGCCCTTTAATTCATATTCACCTGGAATATCAAGGGTCTTTAATGACCCTCAGGAGTAAGTTCTCTTAGTTTAACAAATACCTTGACCTCAAAATCCCTCACATTTTTATCTTCCTAGTGGTTGTGACATCAAACATTATTTATATTGTGCACAAATTGAACAGACTACCCTACGTTATTGCCTCATGGAAGCTTTCTTGTCCCAAGGTTCCTCTGGGGACAGATTCAAACATGCAAATTGTTAGAAAATGACTTGATCGCAATTATTACCAAATGCTGATGAGAGCAAATTCGGGGTGCATTACATATAACTCATTTCATTTTGCCTAAACAGCATTTTTGACCATTGTTCCTGACTATTTGAAAAAGGCACGAAATAAACTTCATTGGTTTTTGGTGTCTCTAATCTCCGGGAAAACAGATTATATAGTCAGAATGGAGGATACGGCTGGCTGCCAAATGTACAGGACTTGGATGCTCGCATATGGATCTACTTATAAAGACAGCCTGGAGCACATCTACAGTGGTGAACTCCATTAATACAGTTCCTCTGGCCTGGCAGATCTCACTGACCATGAAGACATTGGGCACCCTTCTGCTTGCGATCAACGTGGCCTACTTGCTCATCTTTGCAGGTGACTACTATATATATATTTACAAAACAGGATTCTGGACCAGACTGGTCTTTGTCAGCAGTCATGGTGTGACATTACGTTTATAATGATGAGAATGATGATAAGGATGGTTAACGACAGCGACTGCCCTTCACACTGTTGATTTAGAAGAAAGTTTTACTTACAAAATTAGCAACTTTAATTATCACTATTATTCTATGCAAGAGATAGTTTTACCCAGTTGCAAAAACAATGTGATAACTCATAGGATGAGATGTTGCCTTTGGCCAAATGGGCACTGCTAATTATCAGAGAAATGCAAATCAAAACTACGATGGGGTACACCTTACACCAGCCAGAATGCCATCATTGAAGAGTCTACAAACAAAAAATGCTGAAGAAGGCGCAAAGAAAAAGAAACCCTCCTACCTACATTACTGGTGGGAATGTAAATTGGTACAACCACTATGGAAAATAGTATGGAGGTTCCTGAGAAAACTAAATATAGAACAAACATGACCCAGCAATCCCACTTCTGGGCATATTTCCAGACAAAACTACAATACAAAAAGATACATGCATTCCTATATTCACTGCAGCACTATTCACAAAACAGTCTAGCGATGGGAACAATATAAAAGTCCATCAACAGATGAATGGATACAGAAGATGTGATATATATATATATATATATATATATATATATATATATATATATATAATGGAAAATATATATATAATGGAAAACTACTTAGCCACAAAAAAGAATGAAATACTGCCATTTGCAGCAACATGGATGAGGCCAGAGATTATCAAACCAAGTGAAGTCATAAAAAGAAAAACAAACACCATATGATATCATTTAGATGTAGACTCTAAAATACGGCACAAATGAACCTATCTACAAAACAGAGACTCAGAGACATGGAGAACAGCCTTATGGTTGCCAAAGGGGAGTGAGGAAGGAGTGGGAGGGACTGGGAGTTTGGGGTTAATAGATGCAAACCATCACATGTAAAATGTATAGACAATAAGGTCCTACTCTGCAGCAGAGAGAACCACATCCAATCTGCTGGAATAGACCATGATAAAAAATAATATTTAAAAAAACACTGTATATATATAAATACACACACACACACGTGTGTATGACCTGGTCACTTTGCTGTACAGAAGAAATTGGCACAACACTGTAAATCAACTGTACTTTAATTTTAAAAACTGATAAATAAAAAAAAAAAGAAACCAAAAAAATGAAAGCAAAAAAAAAAGAGAGAAAGCAATTTGGCAATCAGTACTGGAAGTCTTAAAAATTATAACTTTTGAGACAGAAATTTTCTAATAAAAACATACCCTAAGAAAATAATCAATGTGTACAGGTATTTTATATATCAAATGGTCATCCCAGTCCAATTAATTTTAAATAAAGGAAACATACAACATCTGTGTATTAGTAAAATAAGTTCTTTCATGTCTTTATCATGGAGTATTACATGATGAAAATTACACTTTTAAGAAAGGGCATAATGGTACAGAAAAGATAAATGATAAAGAATAAATGGGACACATAGTACAATTCTATTTTTAATATTATATATGGAAATACAGTGCACAGAGAAGAGCTGCAAGGAAAACAAAACAAAAGTTGTCTCTGGCTGCTAGCACTACATGTGACTCTTTATTTTCAACATATATTTTAATTGCAATAATAAGAGCTCTTAAAAGAATTTATAAGCATAAATATAGCAACTTTTTTCATTACTTGAGAAGCTAATGATGTCAATGTCATTATTCATGAAATAAAAAGAACTTTGTTTTTTGGCTGCACCTATGGCCTAGAAGTTTCCAGGGCCAGGGATCAAACACACTGACAGCGACAGCAACCCAGGCCACTGTAGGGACAACAACAGATACTTACTCTTCTGAGCCATGAGGGAACTCCAGAACCTTTTTTCAATTACAGGCTTTTTACAGCAACCAGGAGAAAACAGCTACAGATGGGAAGCCCTGTCCCAAGATTCACAAACCAGTGTGTGGTGCTGATCAACAAACTAACCACGATCTCTGTGAATTCTGCAAAGCAGCTATGTAAGTACATGGAAATATAGATATTTGAATAGCACCCCTTAGTTTGGGCCAATGGGGTATGAGTCAGGGAAGTTATTATTAAGGCTTTACTATGCTAAGTATTTTATAGATAATTCTTATTTAAAATAAGGCAGTATTATCTTCCCCAGATAAAACTAGAAATTTTTAAGTATCCTTTCCCAGTTCATCCAGCCTGGGCTTAACCCATCCACTGCACATTTTGAACACTATCTCTTTTCTTTCAGGGAAAAAAAATGGAAAGCTTAATTTCGAACATTACGGAAAACGTTGATTTCCCATGATGCTGCAATGCTGGAAATGCTCTTAGTTCACCCTTTCCATCAGAAGATTTAGTCTTTGTTACTCTGTCTCCATGGCAATGTATTTCCAACCAGTTATTATATAGGTATAAAGAAAGCATTTTCAATAAAGTTATCTTTGCAGACTTTTTACATGGATGTCCTTTTCAGGTAACAATGGAGCCACCTTTGACTTAGACTAACTGCTAGACTGCCTTAATATGAAATGCTACAATTTGAAAATAAACCACAAGGAACAGAATACCATCGCACTCTTCAAACCCAGAAGTCTCTAACCAGTGCTGTGGGTCTCAGTTCTTCACAACTTATGCAGACCTACTCAAGGACAACAAAGCTCATCATCTGACACAAATTAGCATTCTTTAATATATGCTATACTTGGAAAGTGTTTTCCCTTAGGGACATAGTGAGTTTGCCTTAGACATGCTCACCCTTCATGCTGAGACAAAAAAGAAACAAGAGAGATAATACATTGATCACACCCATCCTCAGGGTAGCTGCACAGGTTCTGAAGCCTTTAGGCTAGCTGTCTCTGGCCTTATCACTTTAGCTCATTTCCTAAAATACAATTTTCTATGCATGGTAAATTGCGAAAAAGCTTGAGTATATAGCTTTACTGGCATGTAGTGTGTGCTCAGAAATCTAAAGATGAGTAGACAAGCTTGGCCTCCTCAGACTTGTCATCCTTTAGGAGAGACAAGTTTATAGGAACTTACTAAAATACAGTTTGATATGCTAGTTTAAAAATCCCTATGGATTAACTACTCCATTTATTAATTGCACAAATAATTATTTAATGCTTATAATAGACCAGATACCATTCCAGACAGACGACAAGATTCCTACTTTAAAGAATCCTATGTTTACAGTGTAAGTCAACTATACTCCAATAGTTTCTTTAAAAAAGAATCCTATGTTTTAGGGGATGCATAGAGTATTTTAAAAATACTTTTCAGCTATTCATAAATTTATAAAGAAAGCAAAATTGAGACATATGATCAAGAAAACCAGGTACAGCCTGGAGGGAGGGATTATTCAAAAACGGTTATTTTAGAATCCTGAGAGCTAAAAAGCATTTGAGCACATGCAAAATTACAGGAAGGGTGTCCTGAGCAAAGAGAACAACAAACATAAAAACAACAGAAGACCAAAATCAAAACCCAAGATGGAAATAAAATCGGCACAATCAACTGTGCCCTCGAGGAGCCAGTTCACTGAGAGCCTGGGGAGCCAAGTTGAAGCATTGGGGTTCTAAAGAAAGAAAGGTTAAAATATTTTCAGTAGGGTTTAAATGTGTGAAAACAGTTATTTAATGACACTGTGCTGGAGTTTCCTCATCCAGGACTGATGATGTTATCAAAGGACTATTTTAGGTATTAAATGAGATCATGTATACAGAGTGCCTCAGTAAGTGGTAGCTATTTTACTCATCATGGGGTCTTCTTTTTTAGGGCCACACCCATGGCACACGGAAGTTCCCAGGCTGGAGATCACATCAGAGCTACAGTGGCCGGCCTACCACAGCCCCAGCAACACGGGATCCCAGCCCCGCCTGTGACCTACACCACAGCTCACGGCAACACCGGATCCTTAACCCACTGAACGAAGCCAGGGATCAAACCTGAGTCCTCGTGATTACTAGTCGGATTTGTTTCCACTGCACCACAAAGGGAACTCCTAATCATGGGGTCTTGATTCAAAGTGAAAAAGCAATCATGGTCTTGTCAATGACACTATAATAAATATTGATTGCTGTATGACAGATCACCAACTTAATGACTTAAAACGGTCATTTATTTGCCACAATTCTGCAATTTACGTAAGCTTGGCAGAAACGGTCTGCCTCTGCTCCTTCTGGTGGTGGCTGTGTGGCTCTCTTGGAGTCCACAAAGACTTCAGTCACATTTTTGAGGTTTTAGTAGAGGTTCCTAGAGAGCTTTCTCTTTTGTCTCTGTCTGTCTCTGTCTTTTCCTCTGTAGTCTGTTACTCAGCTCTGCCAGGCTCTTAAGGCTCAGACCTAAAAATGGCATGTGGTCATATCCACTTCATTCTCTCAGTCAAAACTGCACCTGCCCAGATCAGGTTCAAAGGGAGGTGAATGGCCTCGCCATAGGAGAGGAATGACTTGCATGAAAACAGATGTGAGGATTTGTTGGTGGTGAGCTTTGCAAACGACATTCTGAAAATATGCTCTTTCCCTTAAAATGTAATTGTGAGACTAATTATGAGTGAACATTATTTGGAGGGTGACTAGAAGTATGGTTTAAGAAACAAGAAACAGCAATTCTGGAGCAGAAGGCTAAAAATCTGATGATCAACGTGGGCCCAAGATCATGTTTAAAATAAAGCCACCATAATTATTTACGCTGGTGATAAGGAAGTTAATTCGGGCGTGAGAAAGACACTGTATTTCAGATTTTACCTTTAGAATCTGCAGCCTTTGCTCATCAAAACATTTCCACATGATGAAAGTCTCAGTAACAAAGCTCATGAGCATCATCTTTGCTCAATTTTATATTTTATTGTTCTCCAGTCGCTTCATGTATGGTCAGCTAAGGTGAAGGTGGCGATGGTCAAGTTTCTAATCTCAAATGCTCACATGGGTTCACCAACAATAGCTAAAATAATGAGCCATTTTAATGTGTGTCAGATATACGCATCACCTCAATAAATAATGATGAAACTGGGAGTTTCCATTGTGGCTCAGCAGTAATGAACCTGACTTGTAACCATGAGGACATGGATTCAATCCCTGGCCTTGCGCAGTGAGTTAAGGATCTGGCATTGCGGTGGCTGTGGTGTAGGCTGGCAGCTATAGCTCCAATTTGACCCCCAGCCTGAGAAGTTCCAAATGCCTTCAGTGCGGCCCTAGAAAATAAAAAAGAAGGAGATGGAGAAGGAGGAGAAAGGAGGGAGGAAGGAATTGAATATATTTGAATTTCAGTATGCATGAGACATTGTGTGCTGAATAAAAAAGTTGACACCTAAGGCAGGGAAGATGTCACCCAAAATTCCATCTCAAGTAACAGCCACCCTCCAGGGCTCAGTGTTCTGAAACCACTGCCGCCACAGGGTAAAGACTGGGTGAAATAATCAAGTAAACTAAGAAATGGCAAAGATCCTTAAGGAGTGATTATCTAAGTGTCTGAAATTTGGCTTCTTTCTAATATTACGTATATAATGAGACATGGTAATTCATCAGTGAGTCTTCCTCTGACAATTTTGGCAACATGACACAGAATTTAATATACATTATATCTTGTGTGCAAAATGAATTATATTTCAAAGCCCAGACTAAATATTCAATTTGTCTCCTGAATTCAGTTCAATCTAACTGCATCTAAGTCTGAATGCTATGTCACTGATGCCTTCTGCTGCTTGCTGTACTCCATCTTTACATACCCTGTGGGGTTCAAAGAACAACATTTTACAGGTGCTAGTCCTCCGTGAGAAAAGAATTAAAAGGAAACACAGTGACTAGAGTATTCAACGGGATAAGTTAATTGGGAGTTCAAAGTTCCCTTTAGCTGCATGACAAATAGCTTGTTGATATTAAATCGGGTAACTGGACATAGAATGCTATAAAGCAGCCCACAGTCAGAAACCAAGAACACTAAACAGTGGGTATGAACTTCTTCTATCAAACCACAGACACAAACAAAAAACCTAGCAAAACTTGACTCCTTCATTGGGATATATCATAATGATTTCAAAAGAGAGAGAGAGAGATAAAGAGGCAGAGAGAGAAGAGAGAAGGAAGGAAGCAAAGAACGAAAGTAAGAGAGAAGCAGGAGAAAGACAGATTAACTTGCTTAAGAACACATAGCTAAAAAAAGGAGAGACGGAAAGATCATCTGACGTTGCTATTATTATTTCCATGTAAATATTATGACTACTAAAAGGACAGTCTTGATGTAGAATCTCACTCCAAAACACGAGACACCCTTTCCCCGTCTCTAAAAACTGACTGTGGTGAGCATTTTCTGAGCCTGCTCCAAGACAGAATTTTGACCTTACCCCCAAATGTAAAGGAAGATAATAATGAAAAATAATTCTAAAGGTGGGAGAGTTCCCATCATTAAAAAAGAAACGAAATACTCCATTTCAGAAAACTGAAGAGGAGTTCCCGTCATGGCTCAGTGGTTAACAAATCCGACTAGGAACCATGAGGTTGTGGGTTCGATCCCTGGCCTCACTCAGTGAGTTAAGGACCCAGCATTGCTGTGAGCAGTGGTGTAGGTTGCAGACGCAGCTAGGATCTCGGGTTGCTGTTGCTGTGGTGTAGGCCGGCAGCTACAGCTCCTGTTAGACCCCTAGCCTGGGAACCTCCATATGCCACAGGTGCAGCCCTAGATAAGGCAAAAAGACAAAAAGACAAAAAAAAAAAAATCTACAAACAATAAGTGCTGGAGAGGGTGTAGAGAAAAAGGATCCCTATTACACTGTTGGTGGGAATGCAAATTGGTGCAACCACTGCGGAAAAAAGTACGGAGATTCCTCAGAAAACTAAAAATAGAATTACCATGTGATCCCGCAATCCCACTCCTGGGCATCTATCCAAAGAAAACCATGACTCAAAAGGACACAGGTACTCCAATGTTCATTGCAACACTCTATACAATAGCCAAGTCATGGAAACAACCTAAATGTCCATCGACAGAGGAGTGGATAGGGATGATATGGTATATATACACAATGGAATATTACTCAGCCATTAAAAGGAACAAAATAACAGCATTTATAGCAACATGAGTGGACCTAGAAATTACCGTGCGACGTGAAGTCAGTCAGACAATGAGACACCAACATCAAATGCCACCACTTACATGTGGAATCTAAAAAAAAAGGACACAATGAACTTCTTTGCAGAACAGATGCTGACTCACAGACTTTGAAAAACTTACGGTTTCCAAATGAGACAGGTTGAGGGGTGGGGGATACACTGAGGGTTTGGGAGGGAAATGCTATAAAATTTAGTTGTGATTTTTGTGCACCTATAAATGTAATAAAATTCATTAATAAAAAAATCTCAAAGAAAATAAATAATTTATCATTTTCAAATTTTCCCTTCTAAACAAATTAAAGAGAAAGTCAAACACGATCCAGAACCACTAAATTGGAATATCTTAGAATTGGAAGGTATGATAAGAATAATCTAGATAACCTCCCTTCCCAAAGCTGAGATGTTCTTTAGAATTCAAAACAGTTTATGCTCTCCTTCCGAGTACTGGAACCAGCTCTGCCGTCTGGAACTGTGCAGACGAAACCTCTCTTCCTTTTCTGTCCTAACGCTCTGATGATGGCTCCAACGGCGCTGTTACTCCTAGGTCCGTCTTTATTCAAGCTTGTGTCCTCTGCTGTCGTCAGTCAACACGGCCTGTGGTCTCTCGACCTCACACTACAAAGGCCGCCTTCTTTCAGACATGCTCCAGTTGGGTCGAGTCTTCCCTGCACAGGGCAGCCGACCTTGACCACAACACTGCAGTGTCCCACAAGGCTGACCTAACTACTGACTGAAAATCCCAAGGTGACCTTCACACAAGCTTCTGCTTGGAGCAATGCTTGAGGCAAGGAGGCCAAGAGGGTGACGTTGTTCTCTGACATGAGCTCCATTGTCTCTTGTTGCCTCATAAAAACCCATTCCCCACTGGATGTGCTCATCGCTTCAGACTGCGTGCGTCTGCAGTTGCATTTAAAATATAATTTGAGGTAATTAACTGGCACAGAACTCATTTGTGGGAAAATTACATGAGACTACTGTGGACACATAAACATAAACTTAAAGTGTCAATCATAGGACTGACTAAAGGTGCCATCTTTTAACAATAAAAAAAAAAGAACACTGAATTTACCACTTTCTCAAATGGGTTTCACCTTTTTAATTTTTCTCTGAGACGAAGATTTCTGATAGAAGCATAGTAAAGTCTGGATCTTTATGAGAGTTGGGGCGTGAAGCTAATTTTTAAAATGACAATCTACTCAAGAACCAACACCTTCCAGTTTTCAAAGTTACTCTGTCATTTTTTTTTAACATGGGGACAGTGTTTAGCAATAAGGGTGGAGGATTTTTCAACTATATAACATGGTGGCACTCAGCAGGGTTTATCCAGAAAGATCGCCAGAACTCCTTTCTACAGCCAGCTCCAACCACCGGTTCGAACATGGAGGCTCTCGTTCTCCTTCCCTTCATGTTCTTAGCCATGCTCTCAGGTAAGAGGCGTTACATTCAACGACTTTCCTTCCAACTCTCAAAGTAAAGAATTAGAAATGTTGAGTGATTTCCTACTGTTTTGTCAGAAAGTTTAAAAAGGGACCGCTCTATCAGAGAAAGGAAAGAAGGTACTTTCAATTTAAACACAGGCCAGAGGCATCAGAGTAGTGAGCAGGTGAGACAGGACTAAACAGTCTGGCACGGCTGAAGATCAGCAGAGGCAGGGGAAGGGGAAAAGCAAGACAGTAGACTGGAAAGAAAATCCAGCCTAACAAGTTTATGAGAATTTGAGCATACTCGAATCCATGTTCCCTAAAGGATACGGATTTGTATGATGATCAGGCTAGTGTGGTCAAAGAGAAATGGGTTCAAGTCCTAGATCTTCAATTTCCTATTTCTGAGCTTTTGGGCAACTTACTTATCTCAGCCTCAGTTTTCTCATTTGCAAAATGGAAATAATCACGCATGTCTACAGCAATCATATGACTCGTATATTACGACATGACTTGAGCTCTTCTTGGGCACCTGTCACTCAGTGTACATCTCCCTATTCCATACCTCAACCCAGTTAGGTTACCTGTTTCCAGAGATGTAAATTTCCAGCGAGTGATATAAATTTGTCAAGATGATAAATGATGGAGATAACACATTTCTCAAGATAATGAAGTCTGAAGAATGAAACCAATTTCAATGTATCTCCAAATTTTGACCTCCTACTTGACCATTTTTTTTCTTACATCTAGTGAAAGGAAGTAATGAAAGTAAAGTCCCTCTGACCTTCAGCTGCTTATAGCTGGAACACAAGAAACAGTGGTTTTGGAGTTCCTGTCGTGGCTTAGCAGTTAACGAATCCAACTAGGAACCATGAGGTTGGGGGTTCGATCCCTGGCCTTGCTCAGTGGGTTAAGGATCCGGCGTTGCCGTGAGCTGTGGTGTAGGTCGCAGATATGGCTCGGATCCCGCATGGCTGTGGCTGTGGCGAAGGCCGGCGGCTACAGCTCATGTTAGACCCCTAGCCTGGGAACCTCCACATGCCGCGGGTGCGGCCCTAGATAAGGCAAAAAGACAAAAAGAAATATAGTGGTTTTCTTCTCATTAAAAACATTGCAGTTATTGCAGATTGTTCAGTATGGGCATGATGATCAGACCCATTCTGTTATGAAATAAATAAATATTTATTTATTGAAAATAAATTAGCTGTGAGAAAAGTTGTACAGAAATGCCATTTAAGGAACTGCTGAAGCAGTAGAGTTAAGAAATAAGAATAGAGAGTCAAGTGATGGGATGGGAGAAGGGAGGAGAAAAGAATACATATTTTAGAGAGGAATAAAAAAGCCTACAGAGAAAACCCCTCACGAGAACAGGTATGGTTCACGACAGGTACCACATCTCTTGTGTACTTCAGATGTACCTGTGTGCTTGCTGGGTGACACTCAGTGTGTATCCAGCCGTCATCTGTTGATGGAATTTGGAGGGTGAAGACGAGTGAGGAATCAGGAATGCCTATTACAATATAAAGCAGTGTCAAGCATATATTTAGGATCTGTAAAAACAGACAGGAAAAATACAAAATGAAACCTGAGGATAACTATTGTATTTTTGCTTAAAATAGATGGATAAAACACATTCTGACAGCTTATGTGTCTTTTTTAGCTAAAAAATCCACTCCTGATTTCTACCCTAAAAACGTATCCATGTGAGCAATGGTGTGTTATTAGGATTTTTCATCAAATCAGTGTCTGTAATAGTAGAAGAGGGAAATAAGCCAGCCAGTCCTTACTACGGTAAACTTAAACGGGATTGTATGCAGCCCTAGGAAAAATAAAGAAGGAGCTCAGGCACATTCACACAGAGAAAGCCTCACTATCTGGACACTCTGTCACGGAGCAAATGAGCAGAACGGTGTATATGGTATGCTACCAACTGCGCGGGGAAATATATTCAAATATACTTGTTCCCACATAAGATCTAGCTGGAATAGCAGAGAAATCCCTGGGAAATAGTACTGTGTCCTCGGCTAGGAAACGAGGGGACTGGGAGGGGAGAGGAAGGGAAAGTTACTTTAGACTATTTTACCGCTCTGTACCTTTAGAATTTGATGTGATTTGCCTGTATGACCTGTTAAAAAACTAAACATAATTAACAAAAAAATAGACCAACCAATCTGTTTTTTCCCATTTCATCTACGTCGCTATTTTCATTGATTTCTACTTGAAGTTACAGTCTGTTAATGATCAATGTTTGCTTCTTAGAACTCACGCATACCTTGGTTGTTGAAAATAATTCTTTTCTTATCGTCCATTTTCCTGGCTATGGCCTGTAATTCTTAGGTGCCATCTCCTCGTGGAAGGTGATGTGGTGTCCTACTCTCTGCTCTCTTTCCTCTGCATCACTGTCTAATTTACTTCTTACACCACAGCAATGACCGTTCTACCATCAATTCCTATTTGACTATCTGCACCCACTATTACACAGACCTCCTGGATTCTCGAGGGGAGACTCATAAGTGCCCTCTTCATAGCTGTGTCTGTAGATCTTACTACAGTTCTGGCTCAGTAACGCACTCTTTTAAGTGTTCTTTTTGGTAAACTGAATGAGTTGCTAGATAACACCACAGACCTTACCTGATACTATACTGGAGTTTAGTAAACCAGGTAACTGACTGCTCAACTCCTGTGCCTGGGCTAGGACCTTAATCACCAACAGGGTATTATATCACATGTTCAATGAGTAACAAGTAATGATGCATATGATTTTAGTTAAATTTACTTGAAGACACACTATGGAAAGGTACACACTCATGGAAATGTCAAGCACGACAACTGCAAATACATGTGAGACTCTAGGTTTAGGTTTGCAACGTTCCAAATTGAAATAATTTAACATGCGTAATTTCAAAAAATCACCAGGAATGCCTAGGGTTTAAAAAAAAATGTAGCCTTGGAAAAAAATTTTGAGCAAAGTCCAAATTAAGAAGGGTACAGAGGAATGAGGCATCATTAAATGAAAAAGGTGGAGAGGTCAAAATGAAACACTCGTAACAAACCAAGGACAGGCAGGGTGAGCCCCAATGTGATAGCTGCGCACTCAACACCGCCAAAGCACTTCTCTTTGCTTAGTCATTGCCTTCTATGCCCTCCTTAGTTTAGAACAGAATCTGAATAAATCTTATCTATAAGACGGCTTCTATATACGGATGGGCTTCCTAAATAAATTAGAAAGCAGACAGAATAAATGAGCTATGAAACGTACGTTTAAGTAATAGTCACATAATATCTATCATTTCTCTGAGTAGTTTGAGCACAAAAGAAAGAAGCAACCACAGGATAGAGTTAGACGGATGAGTGATGCTAGGGAAATCATGGACATAAAGCTGACTGAAAAAATCGCATGTTCTAAAGAAAAAGGACTGCCTTCGGGACAGAGACAAGGGGAGGGGGTAAGATGGCTACGGAAAGCCGATACAGAGATGGAAAAAAGGAAGTGGAAAGAGGGCTCATGCCTGACAGTTTTCTGCCTGGAAAGTTGATGGTGGCATCTTCCACGGGGTGAAGCTGGGGATGAGGGAGAGGATTCTGTGATGCGCTGAAATTTACAGTAGGCATTAAGTCGAGCCTGTTTGGTTAACCAGTAAATCACTGAAAGGAATTTGGGGTAATATGAAGGCCCAATTCGAATAATTCAGACTCTGAGTTAGAAATAGGGCAAGATAGCTTTTTTTTTTTGAAACCACGTAACACAGGCAAGAAAAAAATAGAGGACTCAGAATAAACATGTTATGAGAAGTAATGGGAAGAATTTGTCTGGAGGTATGGTTAAAAAAAAAAAAGAGCAGAGGTATAGTTCCCATTGTAGCTCTACGGGTTCAATCCCTGGCCTGACTCAGTGGGTTAAGGATTCAGTGTTGCTGCAAGCTGCAGCACAAGTCACAGATGCGGCTCAGATCTGGTGTTGTTGCGGCTGTGGCATAGGCTGGCAGTTACAGCTCTTACTCAACCCCTAGTCTGGGAACTTCCATATGCTGCAGTATAGTTTTAAAAACAAACAAACAAACAAAAAATCAGAGGCATTAAATACATACTATATCTTGGGATGAATGCTGTTGGTTTTAAATTATTGCAAGAAAATAACTTTATTTTCGTGCTTATGGTATCATTCCAGTATCTTCAACCCTGCCTTTGAAAGCAAGTATTTTTAAACTAGAAGAGGGTCCAGAAACCCCACTTATTCTAGAGGGAAAAAATGAAGTCAATCATCAAATAGACTCTAATAGGCAAAGAGACAGCAACACACAAGGAAAACCACGGGCATTCAGTCTGCAGGGACAACCAGGACATTCTAACCAGCCAGTGAAAGCAAGAAATGTTAATCAGCAAGGGAGTATGCAAGGAAATTCAAGACAATGTGACCAAAAAGGGAATCCAGAAGCTTGTAATGAGCCAGAAAAACCAGGATCTTCCAGCCAGCAAGGGAAGCCAGGGTCAGCTAACCAGGAAGGAAAGCCAGGGTCAGCTAGCCAGCAAGGAAAACCAGGATCTTCCAGCCAGCAAGGAAACCCAGGGTCAGCTGGCCAGCAAGGAAAGCCAGGATCTTCCGGCCAGGAAGAAAAGCCAGAGTCATCTAACCAGCAAGGAAAACCAGAATCTTCCGGCCAGGAAGGAAAACCGGGATCTTCCGGCCAGCAAGGAAAGCCAGGGTCAGCTAGCCAGAAAGGAAAACCAGGATCCTCCGGCCAGCAAGGAAAGCCAGGATCTTCCGGCCAGCAAGGGAAGCCAGGATCTTCTGGCCAGGAAGAAAAGCCAGAGTCATCTAACCAGCAAGGAAAACCAGGATCCTCCAGCCAGCAAGGAAACCCAGGGTCAGCTGGCCAGCAAGGAAAGCCAGGATCTTCCGGCCAGCAAGGAAAGCCAGGATCTTCTGGCCAGGAAGAAAAGCCAGAGTCATCTAACCAGCAAGGAAACCCAGGGTCAGCTGGCCAGCAAGGAAAGCCAGGATATTCCGGCCAGCAAGGAAAGCCAGGATCTTCTGGCCAGGAAGAAAAGCCAGAGTCATCTAACCAGCAAGGAAAACCAGGATCTTCTGGCCAGCAAGGGAAGCCAGGGTCATCTAGCCATAAAGGAAAGCCAGGATTGTCCAGCCAACAAGGAAAATCAAGGTCCTTTAACAGTCAAGAAGAAAGAAAAAATGGAGGCAACTCTTTGAATGACAATATAATGGAGATTCAGGTAGGTGTTAATTTTTCTTTTCTTGGTCAACTTACCTCAACCATTCTGTTTTCCAAGACTCGAAAGATTAACAGAATACACTGTCCTAATGACATGCACTTTGTGATGACACCGATTTAACAAAATGAGAGGGAACTGCGGGCGGTTATCCTCATACACACCTCCGATCATTACCGAATGTCCTGGTGCTCCACTTTGTCATTCCCTTTCACTACTTTCCACTCAGGCCTTTCTACCTGTAGTGGACCAGCTCATACCCTCAATAACTGAACCCTCATCCCCCACCAGATTTAACTTTCATGCCCACTTTCATTGCATCCGTAATGTACAAACCGCTCGAGCGGTGTTTCCAGGTCAACAAGTCTGATCTGATATAGCATTTCCCTGCTGAAAATGCTTCAGTGGCACTACACTACCTAGAAGACAAAATCCAAACTCCTGAGCATGGCATTTAAGATTTTTCATGATTTTCATGATTGGCCCCCATGTCCACGATCAGACAAGACTGGATAATTCGTATCACCCTTGCCCATAGGTCATCCATGCTGTACAGAACCCTCTGGTTTTCCACTAATGTGGTCCTAGTGTTGACGGGACCCTTTATCACAGAGTGTACCTTACTGCTTTCTAATTGATTATGTATTCAATCAGAGCATGAACTCCTTAAAGAAAGTGCCATTTCTTTTCAGTCCTGCATCCGCGGATCCTAGAACATGACAGGCATCAAACACGTTCTCTTGATCTGTTTTTCAGATGAGTGAATAAGGCCTGATATTTGAGAGCTGTCACTGCAAACAGGTGCACATCCATGACCCCTGCATTCACTTCAGAGTTCTGCTGCGCTTTGCATGTCCTTGCCAGTGTCTCTCACAATTGCCAGATTCCTAATTCCATTTAGCAATGACTCTGGACACTCCACTTAGGAGACCCAAAAATGTTTTCTAGAACACTTCTTCCATCTCATTATTTTAATGGAAACTTCATTTTTTTTTTTTTTTACCTAACTTGGCACTCCTCAATGCCCCTGTAGACACAGAGCTGCTACCTACCTCTCTTTGTCCTTATGTCTCAGCTGGCATGAAATAGTTATCTCCCGGGGACATTCCTGTCATTAAGGAATGTCCTGTTGGACGATAAAAAGGATTATGAGGGAGTTCCCTTCGTGGCTCAGTGGGTAACGAATCTGACTAAGAACCATGAGGTTGCGGGTTCGATCCCTGGCCTTGCTCAGTGGGTTAAGGATCCGGCGTTGCCGTGAGCTGTGGTGTAGGTTGCAGACGCGGCTCGGATCCCGCATTGCTGTGGCTGTGGCGAAGGCTGGCAGCTACAGCTCCTGTTAGACCCCTAGCCTGGGAACCTCCAAACGCCGCGGGTGCAGCTCTACATAAAGGCAAAAAGACAAAAAAAAAAAAAAAAAGGATTATGAAATCATGGATTAACAAGTTTTGACTATAAAAATATATCTTAAATAACAATACTAAATGTTGGATTTGGCAAACATTTAAGGATTAAACTCTAGGAGTCCCCATCATGGCTCAGTGGAAATGAATCTGATTAGCATCCATGAGGACACAGGTTCGATCCCTGGTCTCATTCAGTGGGTTAAGGATCCAACGTTGCTGTGAACTGTGGTTTAGGTCGCAGATGCGGTTCAGATCCCGCGTTGCTGTGGTGTAGGCCAGCAGCTACGGCTCCGACTTGACCCCTAGCCTGGGAACCTCCATATGCCATGGGTGTGGCTCTAAAAAGACCAAAAAAAAAAAAAAAAGAATCACACTCTACCTACAAGAAACAAAATGATTATAAGGCTATACATGTTCAAAGCAGCACTATTTACAATGGCCAAGACAAGGATGCAACCTAAATGTCAACTGACAGATGAATAAATAAAGATGTGGTGTACACATATGCAATGGAATATTACTCAGCCCCCCAAAAATGAAATAATCCCATCTGCAGCAACATGGATGCAACTAGAGATTCTCATACTAAATGAAGTAAGTCAAAAAGGAAAGACAAATACCATGTATCACTTATATCTCGAATCCAAACAAGGTACAAACGAATCTATCCCCAGAACAGAACAGACTCACAGACAGAGAGTAGACCTGTGGTTGCCAAGGGGAGTGGGAGGGACCGCAAGTTTGGGGCTAGCAGACGCAAACTATTACATTTACAGTGGATAAGCAACGAGCTTCTACCGTACAGCACAGGGAACTATATCCAGTCTCTTGTGATAGAAAACAAGAGACTGGATGGGAGTCTCTTGTGATAGAAAACAAGAGATTGGATGGAAGAGACTAGATGGGAGATAATATAAGAAAAAGAACGTATGTGTATGACCGGGTCACTGTGTTGTACAGCAGAAACCGATACAACGTTATAAACCAACTCTACTTTGATAAATAAAGTAAATACTGCACAAATGACCATACTTATGAAAAAGAAACAGACTCATAGATGCAGGAAATAGACTTCTGGTTGTCAAGGTGGGGCAGGAAGGATGGATGGGGACTTTGGGATTAGCAGATACAATCTACTATATACAGGATGGATAAGCAGCAAGGTCCGATCATATGGCACAGGGAACTATACTCAATATCCTGGGATGAATCATAACGGAAAAGTACAGATGTATCACTGAATCGCTGTGCTATACCACAGAAATTAACACAGCATAGTAAATCAACCATAACTTTAAGAAATTAAACATGCAGCTAAGAAAGAGTTAGACAGCTCAGCTTTCTAAGTTAATGGACGTTTTCTGTCAATGAAAGGAATAAGGTAAAAATTATCCTTCTCTTGTTTTTGATAGTTTCAGAAGTCACTAAGTGTTCGGCGAATCACTATCCTAAGTGTCCCCTAGAGCCATAAAAGTTAAAAGATGGAAGGCACGAGGGATACCCATTCTCTCATTTTACAGAGAAGGCACCTGGTCCAGGGACGAGGGCAGGTAATCACCAGTGCGCAGATTCTCAGAGCTCTCAGTGTGAAGCAGGCCAGCCAGAGCCTAGGCCTACTCTTTCCATGGGATTTTTAAATAATCACAATTTTCTCTCTACAGTGGTGCCACAATTACATGGTCCTTGAGTTCTGTCATTATCTAGTTTTCAGGCTGAGTAACGCGCAACTGAGTCTGAACCAGTCGTGAGGGGAGATGCTAACCATCTGCAGCAACCAAATTCCCTGGAACCTTAGAACCCACTTCCAATTCTATTCAAACAATGGATTTCCCTGGGAGTTCCCGTGAGCACTGCTTGAGTCTTCAGACGTGATGGATCCTACATTCTTTACTAGTTTTTTCCCACTGCAAATAAATTCCAGAACTGCTTCCAATTTGGGGGACTGTTTATTTTCTCAACTTTCCCAGACCTTGCATCTATCCATTCCAAAAGGCCAAAATGGCTAACACTTAAGGACCAACAACTTCAGCAGCAAAACGTAAATCCTAGTAAGTATAAAAATCTTAGGATTGCTTATAAAAAAATAAAGATTTCCCACTTTGAAAATACTGACACTGGGAGTTTCCATCGTGGCACAGCAGAAACGAATGCAACTAGGAACCATGAGGTTGTGGGTTTGATCCCTGGCATCGCTCAGTGGGTTAAGGGTCCAGCGTTGCCGTGAGTTGTGGTGTAGGCCACAGATACAGCTCGGACCTGGCATTGCTGTGGCTCTGGCACAGGCCAGCAACTGTAGCTCCGATTAGACCCCTAGCCTGGGAACCTCCATATGCCGCAGGTGCAGCCCTAAAAAAACAAAAAAAAAAAAAAAAATTACTGACACTGTAGCTCTCTTATAGCGCTAAAGAAACTGCAGTTTTAAAAAAAAATCACTTGAACTGATCAATGAATTTAGCAAAGTAGTAAGATACAACATTCAGAAATTGGTTATGTTTCTATATACTAACAATGAAATATTAGAAAAGGAATTTAAAAATACAAAGCCATTTAAATTGCACCCCAAAAAATTAAATACCTAGGAACAAACCTAACCAAGGAGGTGAAAGACTTATAGAGAACTAGAAAACATTAGTCAAGAAAATTAAAAAGGATCCAAAGAAATGGAAAGATATTCCATGCTCCTGCATTAGAAGAATTAATATCATAAAAACTGCCATACTACCCAAAGCAATCTATAGATTCGGTGTGATCCCTATCAAATTACCCATGGATTTTTCACAGTACTGTAATAAACAACCCCAAAATTTATGTGGAACCGTAAAAGACCCAGAATTGCCAAAGCAATCCTGAGAACAAAAACCAAGCAGGAAGCATAACTCTCTGAGACTTCAGGCAATATTACAAAGCTACAGTAATCAGACAGTGTGGTACTGGCACAAAAACAGACATACAGATCAATGGAACGGAATATAGAACCCAGAAATAAACCCAAACACCAATGGTCTATCAATCTTTTACAAAGGAGACCAGAATATAAGATGAAGAAAAGACAGTCTCTTTAGCCAGTGGTGCTGGCAAAACTGGGCAGCTGCATGTAAATCAATGAAACTAGAGCACACCCTCAAACCATGCACAAAAATAAACACTAAATGGCTTTAGGACTTAAATATAAGACAAAACGCCATAAAACTCCTAGCACAGAAAATAGGCAAAACATTCTGGGACAGCAATTGCACAAATATTTTCTTAGGTCAGTCTCCCAAGGCAATAGAAATAAAAACAAAAATAAACCATTGGGACCTAATCAAATTTACAAACTTTTGCACAGCAAAGGAAACCATAAAAAAACATGAAAGTACAACCTACGGAATGGGAGAAACTAGTTGCAAACAATGCAACTGGCAACGGCTTAATCGCCAAAATATACAAACAACACACAAAATTCAACAGCAAAAACAAACAAACAAACAAAAAACAACCCAACTGAAAAATGGGCATAAGTCCTAAAGAGGCATTTCTCCCAAGAAGATATATGGATGGCCAACAGGCACATGAAAAAATGCTCGACATCATTAATTATCATACAAATACAAAGCAAAACTACAATGAGGTACCGCCTCACAAAGGGCAGAATGGCCATCATTAATAAGTCTACAAATAGCAAATGCTGGAGAGGGCGTGGAGAAAAGGAACCCTCCTGCACTGTTGGCGGGAATATAAACTGGTACAACCACTGTGGAAAACAGTATGGAAGTACCTTGTAGAACTACCATATTATCCAGCAATCCAACTCTTGAGCATCTATCAGGACAAAACTTTCATTCAGAAAGACACATGCACCCCTATGTTCACTCCAGCACTATTCACAATAGCCAGGACATGGCAACAACCTAAATGTCCATCAAGAGACGAATGGATTAAGAAGATGTGGTACATATATACAAGGGAATACTACTCGGCTGTAAAACAGAACAAAACAATGCCATTTGCAGCAACATGGATGGAATTAGAGATCCTCATACTAAGTGAGGTTGGAAACAGAAAGACAAATACCATATGATATAATCACTTATACCTGGAACCTAAAATATGGCACGAATGAACCTATCTATAGAAAAGAAATGCACTCATGGACACGGAGAACAGACTTGTGGTTTCCAAGAGGGAGAGGGAGAGAGTGGGATGGACTGGGAGTTTGGGGTTAGGAGATGCAAACTATGGCATTTGGAGTGGATAAGCAATGAGGTCCTGCTGTAGAGCACAGGAAACTGTATCTTGTGATGGAACGTGATGGAGGATAATGTGAAAAGAGAGTGTGTGTGTGTGTGTGTGTGTGTGTGAGTATACATACGAAATATATATATTCATATATATGAAACTAGGTCACTTTGTTGTACAGCAAAAACTGACAGAACACTGTAAATCAACTATAGTACAAAATTTTAAAAAATTAAAAAATCCTTAATTAAAAAATGGGCAGAGGATCAGAATAGTCATTCTTCCATACATGACATAGAGCTGCTCAACAGGTTCATGAAAAGGTGCTCAACATCATTAATCATCAGGAAAATGCAAATCAAAAGCACAATGAGATACCACCTCACATCTGTCAGAATGGCTATTATCCAAAAGACAACAAACAACAAGTGTTGACATGGATGTGGAGAAAAAGGAACACTTGCATACTGTTGGTGGGAATGTAAACTAATGCAACCACTACACAAATCAATATGGAGATTCCTCAAAAAATTAAAAATCTGAGTATCATATGATCCAGCTTCCCTTCTGAGTATTTACCCAAAGAAAATGAAGACACTACTTTGAAAAGCTATATACACTGCCATGTTTCTGCAGCATTAATTACAATAGTCAAAAAAGTAGAAACAACCTGTCCCTCGATGAAAGAATTGATAAAGAAAATGTTTTATATGTATCCGTACACACACACATATCTGCATTTGTGTGTATATATTTATGTGTATATACATACATGTGCACACACATATACGTATATACACACACATACATAACAGAGTATTATTCAGCCATAAAAAAAGAATGAAATCTTGCTATTTGCAACAATGTGGATGGACTGTGAGAGCATTATGCTAAGTGCCTTAAGACAGAAAATGATACATATTGCATGATCTCACTTATGAGATGAGATACTGAATCTAAAACCAAAACCAAAACTAAAATCCAGCTCATAGCTATAAAGAGAACATACTCTTGATTGCCTGAGGCAAGGGGTGGGTAGAAGGTGGGTGAAATTGGTGAAAATTAAAAAAAAAAAGACAAATTTTCAGCTTAATGATTATGAATATTTCGGACAAAAATAATTGTATTGATTTTCAAATGATAGAAATAGCAGTTTTAGCCAAGGGTCCTCTTAGATAAGATAGAGTCCAGGATTAGAAAAATAACGTTTAGCTGCCTAGACTACAGACCCCTCCTGGCTTATTCCTGAGCCAGGACTGGTGCTGTCTTCCCGGCTGCACCACTTCTTCTGATTAATTCTCCCCCAGGTGGCCAAAATGGGACATGCCAGGAAAATCCCAAATACTGGAAAGGGTCTCCGTGTGGCCCTTTGTTCTATGTGAGCGGCAGCACCGCTGTCTTGAGGAGTCTCAGTCCTCTGACCCCCACCTGAGTATTACCTTCTGCAGGACCAGCTCTACCACTTCAGCCGGCAGAGCCTTGCTTTTCAGAGCTGCTCATTAAGAGTGATCTGGAGGCATAAAGAGACAGCCTTCATACAAGACCTAGAGCCGGGGCTCAGCTAAGGAGAAGTGAATGAACCGGCCTCACAAAAGAGCACAGGGCAGCAAGACACCGGGCACGGGGAAAGGAAGGAAAACCGGAAACGTGTCGTTATCATGTACAGGAGGAAGGGCATTAAAATTCCCAGGTAAGAAAAGAGCATGAGTTATGCGAGATAGGTAAGTGTTTTCTGTGATCTGACAGAGCTTGCAGAAGTGCCAGAAAATTTACCCCAGGGCCAGCTGTATGTACAATATCAAAGATATTCCAAAAACGTCAACTTCTTTCTAGAGGAAGTAGAAAAAAGTACACCTTTCTGAGCATGAGTCAAGTGAGTACATTTCCATTAATAAGTATGCTTACGGTAGATATGCTCATGTAACACCATTTGTGTCATAACACTTGAAAATAAAGTCTTTTGCCTAGAGTGACAATGAGAAAGCCCAGCTTATATTGTGAATAAACCGTGCTGCAAAAAAGTTTATGTTTCCATTAAATATAAAAACTCTGGTTTAGAGCAGCAGAAAATGGCTTGAACGGGGTTCTGGAGCTAATTCTAAGCCTTTCATTCCGTTACCCCCCCAACTGTAGTTGCAGATTCACCGTGGATACTTTTAAAACACCAATGCCGAGGGTCTAAAGTGGAACAAATGCATCACAAGCTCAGGGAAGGTGCCCAGGTGAGTACTGTTACTCAACTCTCCAGGTGACCCGCATATCCACCAATTGTTTCAACAACCGAGGTCCCAGATGTTCCTTGTTTTGAAGGCCTTGACAGTTTCACATGGTACTGGTTAGCTTTTTGCAGAATGTCCCTCAATTGAGATTTGCGTTATAGTTTTCTCATGAGTAGATGGGGATTACAGATTACTTGTGAAAACAAAAACTGAGCTGGCTTTATAGGTAATCCACTACCCTGGGCCTTAAAATATCTGTGAAATAGAACCAGCTGTCTCTGTGCCTTTATTTATTTATTTGAGGGGAAAAGTCTTGTTTTTTTTTAATTGAAGTATAGTTGATATACAATACAATATTATATAAATTACAGGTTACATAGTGATCCAAGATTTTAAAGGTTGTATTCCATTTATAGTTATTATAAAATATTGGCTGTATTCCTGTACTGTACAATGCACCCTTGTAGCTTATTTTTATACATAATCACTTGCATCTCTTAATCCCCTACCCCTGTATTTTGCTACCTCCCTGCCCTCTCCCCACTGGCAACCACTAGTTTGTTCTCTACAACCGAGAGTGTGTTTATTTTTTGTTATATTCACCAGTTTGTTCTATTTTTTATATTCCATACGTGTGATCCCACACAGAACTTGTCTTTCTCTTTCTGACTTATTTCAATTAGCATAATGCCCTCCAAGTCCATCCATGTTGTTGTAAACGGCAAATTTTCATACCTTTTTGTGGGCTGAGTAATACTCCATTATATACACACAAGCATACATACAAACAGGACTGGGGGAAATACAGACTTCACTCTTAAAGGGAGCACACAAAACCTCACAGGTTCTGGGACCCAGGATGAGAGCAGTAATTTAATGCGAGCCTAGGACTGACCTACCTGCTGGTCTCGGAGGGTCTCCCGGGGAGGCAGAGGAGGGACGGGCCGAGGAGCCGCAGCTCGACCGGCGGAGACAATGGCGGCCGCCACGCTTGGGAGCACCGGTCCTGGCGGCCCCGTGGCGGAACCCTCCCTTAGCTCACTGGTGTCGACACCTGGCCCCACGCAGCAGCCTGTACACACCAGCGCTGGGATGTCTCAGGCCAAGCGACTCACCAGGCAGAGACACAGTCCCCGCCATTAGCAGACAGGAGACCACCCGAGCCCACAGCAGCCGCTGACCTCAGCTCTGCCCGCCAGAAGTTCAGGACTGGCTCCGCCCAGCAGTGCGTAGGCGGCAGCCCCAGAATTCCCCGGGCCCCGCCCTCCGGGGCCCCGCCCTCCGGGGCCCCGCCCTCCGGGGCCCCGCCCTCCGGGGCCCCGCCCTCCGGGGCCCCGCCCTCCGGGGCCCCGCCCTCCGGGGCCCCGCCCTCCGGGGCCCCGCCCTCCGGGGCCCCGCCCTCCGAAGCCAACTCTAACTTTCAGGCCAGCCTCATCCACCAGGCGGCAGAATCAGAATCGAAACCCCCATCATCTCAGAGCCTGCAGATCCCGCCGGCCCACAGCAGGTCAGACCGGCCGCCTGACCCTGCCCACTAGCAGGCCAGCACCAGCGTCGGCACACTCCAGACCCTGTACCCAACTGTGTCAGAAACCGGCCCCCTACCACCAGTGATCTGACACCAGCTCTGGGACCGGTAGGCCCTGCAACCGACTCCCTGATGCGGCTCTGCCCGCCAGTAGTCGGGCACTAACCCCTGGACCTGGCCTTACCCACTAGCAGGCAGATAACAGCCCCAAGGTCTTGAAGACCCTGATGGCCACCACTAGCCCCCGGGGGCCCTGAGGTTCTGCAGTCATGTGACCTGGCCGCCCCACCGACAGTTGCTAGATTGCACACAAGCCAGGGCCTGGGGCCAACCAAGCTTACCAGATTGCCCACGTGGTCAGCCCCCGCCCAGCAGAATGACCGTAGCAGCCCTCATAGGGGGAACCCCTAGAACAGAGAGCTTGGGGAGGAGAGGGAAGTGTGCTGCTGGGCTGCCTGGGAAGGCTGCAGAAGGCCCCTCCTCCCCGTCAGGAAACCGACCAGATGCTTAACAATTTAAAAGGCACCTGAGGCAATAGATAAACATTTTCTTGAGTGCTTTTTAGAACTATTGTGGACTTGCAGTCCTTTAAATATAAAGTAAATATGAGAAACGTTTTCAACCTGAGTGAGTTTTCTTTTTCTTTTCTTTTCTTTTTTTTTTTTTGACTAAGCCCACGACTTGAGGAAGTTCCAGGCCAGGGATAAAATCCAAGCCACTCAGAGTTCCCTTTGTGGCACGGCAGAAATGAATCCAACTGGAAACCATGAGGTTGTGGGTTTGATCCCTGGCCTTACTCCATGGGACCCGTACGCCCTGCAACCACACTCCCTGACACAGACCTGGCATTGTCGTGAGCTGTGGTGTAGGCCGCAGAGGTGGCTCAGATCTAGCATTCCTGGGCTGTGGTGTAACCCAACAGCTGCAGCTCCGATTGGACCCCTAGCCTGGGAACCTCCATATGCTGCAGGTGTGGCCCTAAAAAGCAAAAAAAAAAAAAAAAATTAAATTAAAATAAATAAAACCCAAGCTACAGCTGTGGTAACACCAGTTCCTTAACCTGATGCACCACCAGAGATCTCCTGAATTTTCTTTTTTAAATCACTCCTGCCCTGACCCCAAACAGCTACACAAAATACAACTTTTCTTAACTTTTTCGGTCCAATATCTATTTCCTTTTTTTATAGAGAAATTTATTTTTATTTGGAGTTATTACCTCTGCCCTATTGACATTTTTTTCCTTCTACTTAAACTTTTTAACCTTTTTTAAGCCTCGATTTTCTCTGCTAGTCAGTAATCCTGAATTTATAATATCTCTAAATAAGTCTTTGAACGTCTGTTTTCCATGCTTTGACTCTCACTCTCTACTCAGCTGCTCGTGATCTCACCCAGGTGAGCAGATCTTTCAGTTATCACCTACACCAAGAACACGCATACATTTTTTTTTACTCCTACATTTTCATCTGCACCAGCATCTTTAGGCATATACTCACTGACCTATGACATGAGTGCTTGACTGTTTCAAATTTAAAACGTCATTTTGAATCTTCACATTCAGAATGTGGAAACTTAACTGATATCCTTCTCCCACTGCACTGCAATGTGCCTCACTTACAGGGTTTATAATTCAGCGGGTGGTTCAACCACACAGCGGATTACATAAATCAGAAGCTCGGAATCTTCTTGATGCACCCTCTGGTCCAACTCACCAGCGGGGTGCTAGCTTTCACATTCCCTTATTCTCTCAGTCATTAACTATTAACCAAATACTATAGGATGCTATATTTTCTTAGACCATTGCAAAGATCCCCTGCATTCATCCAGCCCTTATTTTTAATCCCACTGTGTTCTCTGTGCTATAATCTGAGAACTATTTTTTATTTATTTATTTAGTCTTTTTGCCTTTTCTAGGGCCGCACTCGCGGCATATTAAGGTTCCCAGGCTAGGGGTCTAATAGCGGTATCTGCCGGTCTACACCACAGCCACAGCAACTCAGGATCTGAGCCGCATCTGCAACCTACACCACAGCTCACGGCAACACTGGATCCTTAACCCACTGATCAAACCCACAACCTCATGGTTCCTAGTCGGATTCGTTAACCACTGAGCCACAATGGGAACTCCTGAGAACTAATTTTTAAAGGATGTTATAGGATCATGTCTTTGCTTAAAATACTCCTAATGCATCTAGGGCTCATGGCAAATGACTGCAATCCTTACCATAGCTTTCAGATTCTGCATGTTTTGTTCTTCTTCACCGCTTCCCCTGCACTTGTTTCATATGTCCCTTTATTTTCTGTTCTTGGCTTTGGCATTTCTTTGTTTACAGGGCATACTACTTACCAACCCTGGGCAAAGAAACCTACTGACCGCTGAATGCTAAAACCCACCAGAGTGGACCCATCAGGGCTAGAAAAGGGCTCCTCTGAAGGTTGCCTTGTCTCGTGAGCTTCATGACAACTTTCCAAATCTGCCTTACAGTCCAGGGTGGTCTAGGAATCTTCCATCCAGCCTCTCCTCCCTCATCCTTCACTCTGAGTTTGTGACCTCAGCTTCAAACAGCCTTCCTGTCTCTCCCCCGATTCCACCGCCCCCTCCACCCTCCAGGCATTTCCTCTTACAGAGTCTTTGCGCTTGTGATTTGTAAGTTGCTTCTGTTTCTTAGAGGACTTAGAATAACGCAATCTCTACTGCTTTCCTTTCTCAGGTCTGGTCTGAAAATCAAGTCAGGACTGAGTAAGTAGGAAGTGCCAAGAGGCCTCCGCAGTGGGGAGAGGACAGGAAGCAGGGAGGGACCAGCTGCTTGAGCAAAATGGAGCACAGCTTCTTCACTGTGTCCAAGGTCAAATCCTTCGTATTGAGAAACACTTTGCACAGGTCCCGAGGAGTTTGTGCTCTTTTAATTACATCTTCCTTTTTTTTCTCTTTCTGACTCATTCTTTCTCTTCAGGAAAAGTATAGAGAACTTCGCTCTTTATGAAGGTGGCTCTTTTTGATGGAGCTGCATATTAGTAAGCCTTTTATTTCTGACTCATTCTTTCTCTTCAGGAAAAGTATAGAGAACTTCGCTCTTTATGAAGGTGGCTCTTTTTGATGGAGCTGCATATTAGTAAGCCTTTTATTTAGGCCCCGCTTCGCAGTAGATTTACAGATAATTACTGTTCACAAGCCAGACTATTATGTTCCTAAACCAGGTGAGTCCTTCTCTAGAACACAGGAAGGACGTGTTCTATAGAATGTTCAAGGTCATGTCCAATTCTTAGATCTGATGATTTCAGGATTTTGATCTCTATCTTCAGCCAATGTCGTTTTGTAAAAACACACCTGAATTAGTTTATGAATTGTATTAATGCACTTTAATGAATACACTTAGCCACCAGTTTTCAACAAATGGTGTTAGAACTATTAGGCATGAGTTGTCAAATGACGGGCCTGAAACTACGCTACGTCTTTACTAAAAGATTACGTCAAAATCAAACATTTAAATGCAAAAATAAAATTATTTTCACGTAAAAAACTTTTACAGGGAGTTCTCGCTGTGGGTTAAGACTCAGACTGCAGCGGCTTGGGCTGCTGTGGAGGCGTGGGTTCGATCCCCAGCCTGGCACAGTGGGTTAAAGGATCTGGCGTTGCCACAGCTGTAGCTTAGATTCAGTCCCTGGCCCAGGAACTTCCACATGCCAAGGGTGCAGCCAAATAAAAATAATATCCCCAAACAGGAAACAACCCAAATGTCCTTTAGTAGGAGAACAGATAAGTTAACGATGCATTTGAACAATACCATATAGCTCAGAAATAAAGAGGAACACACTAACTTAAATAGATCTCGGGTACATTATGACCAGGGAGTAAAAATTCAGTCTCAAAATCTTATTTACTCTATGGCTCCATTCGTATAACATTCTCCAAATGACAAAATGTATAATGATGAGGAAGAAAGGAGTGAATGGCAGGGGTTATGGATGGCGAGAGAATGTATCAAGGGAAAGTAAGAAGGAATTTATTTGTGAAGATCGAATGAA